>JAVCKZ010052739.1:0-17279 GCA_034780755.1 Lepetodrilus elevatus | reverse complement strand
GAAAAAAATTATTTTCGGCAACTAATTTAGGTGTACGAACTATTAGAGCGTACGAATAATTAGAGTAATTACGGTATTATTACCGTTGTTATCAAATTTTGTGTGTAAGTCTAATCAGTGTTTGCGTGTGTCTTGATGTTTAACACCTGTAGATGGAACAGGTGAGACGATAGGTTGGGAACGAGGGGGAATTTGGTGGGAGGGGAGAAGGAAAAGAAATAAAAGACTCGGGATGTGTATTTAGTCAGAATCGGCTATCAGTTTCTGATGAGAGTTACAGCTACATATGTCAGTAGCTGAGATACAAGGTATCTTAGAAACTGGGCTCAGGTAACCATGGCTACAGGTGTTGGCGTAGATACAGCAGCACTAGCCAGCAAAGGGAGATAATGATACCAGTCGTATTAACCTCCACTAAATTAGGAAAATTACTGAGACTGAAATGGTAATGAAAATGTATTAGTGATTGTATTAATAATACACTTGTTTGGATTTTCAACAATGGTACACATTATTGTCTATGAATTAGGCCAGAACAATTCGTTAATTTGTTTATGAAACCATTCTGTTTACACTTCAACAAAGTTTTGTGTACCAATAAGTGATAAATATAGAGAATATATAAATGGCTTGAATTTAACCCTCTCCTTGCTGTATTAGACACAGATACAGCTTTTGAGCTTTTGAGAAGAAAGGAAGAAAATATTGTAATGAAATAAAATAAATGCATTTTTGACAATTGCTACTTTTCCATTTGACAGATGACCAAAACAGACGACTTTGATGAAAGGAAAAAGCTCCGAGCTCGATTAAAAGAAGTGCGAGAAAAAGACAGACGTGAGTTTATTCAGCCATTTTATTTATAGACTGAACCTAATTGATATTGCAATATCAGCAGAATCGTAGTGCAATGTTTAAATCTGACTACTAAAATTATATTTGCCCCGATTGTATTGCCCAGCAACAGCTCCCAGAATTCACGGCGTTACAATTTTTCAGTTGATCGCGAGGAGCGTCGGCAGAAGCGTGAGAAAGAGTCTGAGGACTTGGTGAAGAAGAAGTTTGAGCGGGCGGAGGAAGACAAGCAGAGGAGGATGCAGCAGTTTACCAACATGGCCGCCAAACCCAGCACGGAGACCAAGACCGAGACCAAGACCGGTGCTGACGGCTCTGTTACCACCACATCCACAACCACAAGCTCAGCCACACAGAAAACGGAAGGTGAGATTTATTCAGAGAAATAATAATTCAGAAGTCCTGTTTCTGTCAAACAAATTGTTCTTGGAATATAGATGGATAGTTATTTGAGATTGTCATGTTTCTCATCTCCTTGGATACAAGTATTTATCTTGCCGCCATGTTAAATTGTTTGATCTGATTGGTTCATGTGATCTTGATTATATCCTGTGTATCCTGCTTAAACTGAGAGGGAAATACATTTTCTCAGTGGGAGTAAGAAAACTTTTACATCCAGAGATGTGCTCATGCAGTGCCACGTGTTGCATGTGTTTTTTTTATGAAAGGCATTCCATCTCCTGGTTATATTTATATATTTTTTAATTTTTTTAATTTTTAAATTTTGAAAATTATTTTGAAAACTTTTATGGTTATATTTATATTTATCTGTTCGTGAGTATCACTTTTGATTGTGGACAATGTTTGTGGATGCTAATATGTGTGTATTATTCAGGAGGTGGGACGCGAACTCAGACGGTGAAGAAGACCGAGACGATGGTGACGAAGACGTCGGGTATGGGTGGAGTGAATTACGCTAAACCAGGCGCAGGTGAGTGGTTGTGGATGCATGTCATTGCGCCACTCTGTGAGTGGGTTGTGGTGTGTCAGAAGAATGTCCATTCACTGCATTCTGAGATCCGTCGAGTTTCCACTGAAAACTAACCTGGGTGACGTTCAAAGATGCAAGCGGCTTGCAAGCGGCTTGCAAGCGGCTTACCAAACTAGGCACTGTCTCGGAAGTCGCATGAACCGTAGATGAGACAAGGAACCAGTTTAGCTAAGCGGCTTACTCAGCCCTTGTGTCTTTGAACGCACCCCTGTATACAGGGATTGCTTCAAATTTAACGTCATTGAGTATGGGTGCGACGTAAAGCACTATATGACTCATTCATTCAAATTTGGACTTGACTTTGGGCCTATGTGTCAGTTATTGTAACCAAATTATTTTGGGTAAGAAATTTGATATGAATTCAGTGTGAATCAGGTGAATCTCAGTGAAGACTGGAGCGTGGGTTTCAGGATGACTAATGCATGACCATCATGACTCTCTCCATGCATGTCACAATTCTGTGTGTCGCTGTGACCTTCTTTCCATCACATACGTATTCATTTTATCACTTTGTCCTTGTCAGAGAGCAAAGACTTTTAATGATTTTAATGATTTAAAAAAAAATTATTTAAGAATTGCGTTTAGGGTATTTAGGGTAATTACGGTACTCATCACTGAAACTTAGGAGAAGTTGTAGTGAACTGTTGTAGTCAAAATTGAGAAAACTAATTAATTAAATGGAACCAATAGGACGATCTGTGAAATTTACTTTGTAGAGCATTAGTTTGTTTCTTGAGAAAATGTAACACTATGAGCAGACTTGGATTTGCCATTTAGCGCAATATGAATTTGCACATTATTATTATCATTATTAATTTAAACATATTTTTATTCAGCAAAGAATGGGGATTGGTAAACAAGCTGTACAGCTTATTTCAATACCTTTTAATAGCAGTATTTCTAGCAGTGAAATAGTATCCCATGACTTACCCTACACACAAAGTATTGGGAAGTACATATTGGGGGTATTTTATCATCAATTCATCGTGTTTGTTCAAATTCCCTCCATTTTCAGTTTTTAATCCGAATGCACGTTAAACCCTCCCCTACATTTTGTCAATTTTTATTTCGAACTTTGTTTTGAGTTTTATGTTTGAATGCTTGTTTAGTTTTGTTTTTGTTTTGCTCGACTCAGAAGAAACATTGCGAACATTGTCGGGTCATCTACAGACGGCATCGCCTCCCGGAACTAGCGGAAGAATCTCCGTCAAAACGGAATCGTGGAGCAGTCGAGACGGACTCGTACATAAGTCGGAGAAGACGGAATCTTGGGGAGGTTAGCTAGACGTTCACTACCATCCTCGATAGTCCATGGTACACGTTTCTGTATACCTTTGCTGAAAGGTCTGGGACTCTCAAAAGACATTAGTAATTAGCGAAGATGATCCTATAATCTGGCATGAATTGTAGATAATAATTATGATGTTGTGCATAAGTTTGTTTAGTGTTTTATTAGTTTATTAGATGCATGTTAAGTTAACTGTGTTCATTTGTGTACTATTTCTTAGTTTATTTTGTTGTTGTGTTTGTTAGATGAATCCCAGGTATGGTTTATGTTCACATAAAAAACAACTTCTGGCATATCATTTTGTATAATGTATGCCCCAAACAGGCATATCATTTTATATCAAATGTACCCCAACCTGGCATATCATTTTGTATCAAATGTGCCCCAACCTGGCATATAATTTTATATCAACTGTGCCCCAAACTGGCATATCATTTGGATCAAATGTGCCCCAACTTAGCATATCATTTTGTATCAAATAAAAACAATACAAAATACCAGACTTTTTAAAAATTTGAAAAGTCAATAGACTACACTCATGGATGCAAATAATGAACATGAGGTGAAATAATTGTATATGGTACTCGCTGTTTCAGCCAAGCCTGGTGGTGCCCGTGGTGCTATGGCCGCCTTCAAGCAAATGGACGCCACAAACAGTCCCGCTCAACCTAAGTATGTACATGTTCTCTGCAACTTCGTCTACTGCAAATGTGTACATAATGCAATGGGAAGTGAAAAAATATCAGACAAAAAAAAATACGGAATATTTTTAAATTATACACAGTGTACCCTCGATATAACACTGACCTTGGGGGTCCAAGATTTATATTTTATTATTCTATTTTTTTTAAAGAAATGGGATCCAATAATAATAATAATAACAATAAGAAATGTATATGGCACCTATGATCTACTCGAGGGCACTGATGTCTATGCCTAACCAAGCAGGTTTATCTGAATCCAAGGTCATGTTATCAAGGGCATACCGTACACGTTTATTAAATGACTGTGACTAATAACATACTTCCATATGTATATTTCAAGAACAAAAACATTAGGTGGTAATGTAAAGAGACCCAAGTAAGTATTTGCTGCAAATATGTATATTTTATGTGTGATTCTTCTGATACATTTTTCGATCTTGCTGATAAAAATGTTTTACGGCAATTTGCAAAATTGCAATAAGTTTTACATCTTTCACTACACCTTCGCTTCAAATGGCAATTTTGTTTTATTGTAATGAATAAATCTTGCTAATACAGTGTTGGTTTATGCTGTTACTGACTGCTTATAAAGTTTGAGTACTGAAGATTAATAATTCCAGCAACAGACATTCACCATCTAGACATTTTGTCACAAAATATGACTGTCAACTTTATCTAGGGGTCACTCTGTTCGCTTTGTCTAGGATTCACTATATTCACTTTATCTAGGTGTCACTATGTTCGCTTTATCTAGGATTCACTATGTTCACTTTATCTAGGGGTCACTCTGTTCGCTTTATCTAGGATTCACTATGTTCGCTTTATCTAGGATTCACTATGTTCACTTTATCTAGGTGTCACTATGTTCGCTTTATCTAGGATTCACTCCATGCAGATAACCCTCATTGGATTAATGAAAAACACTGCTCTATGTATGGTATTTCCAATTACATCTAACAGAGAAATGGTTAATATGGTGACATACCGTTAAAAATATCTATTAGATTTATGATTGTAAACAGATTTATGGTTAACTAACATTGTACGAATACTATGTACTATTTTTTTACTATATATTTCAACATTTTATTTTATTTTATCAGCATTTATCATGACTATATCTTCCTATAATGGAAGCATTGTGTTTGATAGAAAAGTTTTAATATACTGTATTAGAAATTCTATCACCAAGTGTGTAGTGGGTTGAATAGCCTGTTTTGTTTTAGCCAGTTGCTAGTTTGTCAAATGTACCGTACGCATATTTGTATTTGATTGCGTGTTGTGTGATTGCAGTCTACCTGACAGGTATGTTCTAGTTACTCGTTAGTGTCGATGTACTAATTACTTCAAAACCCAATTAAACCATCATAAAGCTGAAATATTGCTGAAGCAAACTGCTTTTTTGGTAATGTAGTTAGGTTAATTTTAGTTGTGTTGAAGAAATTAATATCATATTATTGTACATGGACGTATGATATTTTCTTGTGTTGTGTAGAATATTAATGTTAGTAATAGGATTTATGCTAGAAATGTTTTCCAGTACCTTACACATAGATACTTATCAAACAAACATAGCATATTTATATCTCCGTAGATTTGTAATATTTAATACCAATTTAATGTAGAATCTATATTTGTTGATAGTATTTACAACATTGTGTGGTAGTTTGAAACTTGAATATAAATATAAACCATAACATTTATACCTTTGTAGATATTCATGAATGAATTTTCTAATCTAAATGAATTAGTTTCACCAATGTATCCTTAAATGAAAATGCATTGTAGAACATGATTCTTATAAAATATAAATCTTATCTCTATTTAACTTAGCTTGTTAATTAATACCAGTATTTCAATGTATATTCATTACAATTTTAAATACAATACAATACAATACAATACAATACAATACAGAAAAAGTGCAAAGAAAAACTATAATTTCTATGACATTTGATAATATTTTCAGAATTACGGTACTAGAATCATTATTTCTTTATCACATAATTATCCACAAAGAGGATTGTGTTGCATGACATTTGCATGTTTTCTTACTAATTATTTTTTGTTCACAGCGCTTTAGTTACGGTAACTCTGGCTAAGAAAGCGGTGACGACAATGCGACGTAACGCTATTGTCATTAAACAAGAGGTGCTAGCCTTCTGTAAGCTCAACACCAAAGAATACGAGGTACTGGTACAGAAAATAGCAAATATAGCCTGCTAGGTACTCAACCGTGTGTGCTTCACTTAATTAAACACCAACCTTTCTGTCTACAATTGGGGGGTCAAATATTTGACAATATCAGGCTTCCCTCCCTCCCTCCCATTCCACCCCATACAAACACACCAGGCCCCAATCTCCCCGGACCACCATTGAATATATCAGAGGATTATTTCCAAAATATGAGTCAAAAGGGGTTGGGGTTATTAGCTAATGTAGAACTTATGTACAGTACTATCTTAACAACCTTTGAGTTAAAATCAGTAGATACTAGTATGTAGATGTCCAGTAGATTCTATAAATACCATAGATATGCTAGTAGACAAATGGTAGATGCACTGACGCTAACAGACATAGATAGTAGTACATGTAGACGCACTGTCGCTAACAGATATAGACAGTAGTACATGTAGACGCACACACTAATAATAACCAGACCAGTTATCCACTAACTAACTCAATTTCTCCTCTTGCAGCATTAACAGTATTGGTTTCAGCAGCTCACCCTGTCTCATCCCACCAACGACAGAATTGGGGGCTCGTCCGCTCACTGGCTTGTGATTGGTCAGTGGCTGGACCAACATGTCCCAGCACTTGTGGAAGGACTCATTGAAGGACTCATGAGTCACATTCCACTTGTATTCACGTTGTCTTGTCTGTTTATCTCAGTGCCGCCGCCGGAAGAGGCAGAGGAATGGCGCGCAGTCCGAGCACCATCAAGCAGATATTGCTGGAGTGGACTAAATCCAAGACGACGGAGTATGAGGTATCCTTGCATGGCAGGGCTACAGACTTTGGGAAGAGGTGGAAATACGTTGCCACTGTATGCCTGTCACACACCAGGTTGAGGAAATGTTCCATGGATGGATTACACTTTCTTTCAAAATCATACCTTGAATTAACAGCAATAAAAGACATTTCTTATATATGGTCTCTTTAATTATTATTTGGCATCATAGCTACTGTGAACAAATATATAATGCATCTACATTAAATTTTTCTTTCAAAATTATATCTTGATTAACAGCAATTTAAAAAGAAATTTCTTATATGTGGTCTCTTAAACTTTTATTTGGCATCAAATCTGCAAACAACTAGATAATGCAGTCTTCAGCTTACAGATATCTGTACATATTTTTCAGACCAAATTTCAGACAATTAATTTGTCTTGTCAATTTAGGACAATTCTGAATATTAAAAGAGTAAAAATAATTGGTATTTTCCTATCCTGACGTGTGATGACATACATTGACATGACAGTGTCTCCAGTTTTGCCGGCATGTCACTCCCTATTCCTGTTTGGATATCGCCATGCATGCCCAATCATCGGAAGCCACGCATGCTTGACCTTTGGAGTCCAACCCGTCCTCTCGCCCTGGAGGTCAACATGCCCTCTTGTCCTGGAGGTCAACATGCCCTCTTGCCCTGGGCATTGCTTGCAGCCTGGACCCATTTCCTCCCTTCCAGATTTCCTTCTTTATTCCAGCATGGCTGTGGTTCGCTTGTCAACTGTTGTTTTATGTCTGCTTTTGTATTATTCTGACTGCAAATGTAACACACTGTGCTTCTAACGACCATATAGCTGCAAACTAAACAAAAAAAATCCATCTAACTTTGAGCATGATGTACTAACAAGCTGAAATGTATATTTTGTGGGATTTTCATTTGGGATGGGAAGGTATTTCGTTGACCTTCATTAGGGTTCAATGATGGAGGTATATGGGTAGGAAAATATGGTTTTGTGAAACCTTTCCCTGGTGGATTACTATAATCACTCATGGTATATTTGAAGACATCATCGTGTGAATTGCATGTACAACATTTCATTGCATGTTCATGGTTACCTTTTCAGTGTTTGCCCCCCAGCATGAATTACTTTTAAATGGTTTTATTAGTTATGGCATTGAATATTTTGTTTGACATGTAAACATTTTACTGTGTAAGCATTTTGTCTTAAAAGGATATTATACTATTTTTAAAAGTATACAGATGTTAATGTAATAATAACAATTGCAATAATTATTATAATAATTACTTACTTACACAATATCAAAAACATGCTATAATAATTCTGCAATTTTGAAAAGGAATTTATATCAGCGTGAATTTAACTTATCAATATTATGAATACTAGCATATAAACACAACTAAAATAAATGAATTTATTTTCAATGATACAATTACTTCAGTTAACATCAAACTGTAATGCCTCATCATACATATGAAAGGTGGATGGGCGATAAAAAAAAACGAGTATGATGTTTTCAATTAGCACATTGTGAATTCTTTGTTTCAGAACATTCAAATCACAAATTTCTCTAGCTGTTGGAATAATGGTATCGCATTCTGTGCGCTCATCCACCATTTCTTTCCTGATGCCTTCGACTATTATGCCCTGAATCCTAAGAACAGGAGATACAACTTCGACCTGGCATTTGACACGGCAGAGTGAGTTGAGCTTGTAATTGGATCTTGATAAGGCCCCGAGATTACGAAACCTTTTTGAGTACGATTTCATGCTCAAATAAACGTTTTCTTCAAATATCCCCATATAAAGTTTGAGCTTGAGCGTGCAATTGTACTCAAAAGGTTTTTTAATCTCAATTTGTGAAATTGTGACTAGTGACCGTGGTAAAGTTTCCACAATTCTTATTATACCCAGTAAAACAAGTGTGGATAAAGTAAATTTCCCATGTTGTCACACATTCAGTTCTTGTCAAAGATGTTGGTAGCAATTCATTAATTAAAATTAGAATCTTTGAAAATACTACCCAATCAGTCATACATTCAGACTACAAACAGTGAATGCCACCACAATTATTAAGGAACAGATAAACATTTTACGGATTTATTTTTGCAGGAAAATGGCCGACATTGCTCCCTTGTTAGACACAGATGACATGGTTAAGATGAAGAACCCCGACTGGAAATGTGTGTTCACGTACGTCCAGAGCATCTATCGACATCTGCGTGACCACGACGCCAATAAAGCAAAAGCGGAAGAGCAGTGAGCCGTCGTCTGATTGGTCGATGTAATGAGCGCTCGCCTTCCGATTAGTCAGTGCAGCAAGAAAGTACTCGCCATATGATTTGTCGACATTAATAACGAGTACTCACCTTCTGATTGATCGACAGCGAGTGCCGTCACCCGATTGGTCGACACAGGGTATCCAGGCTCAGACTGTTGTTGTTATTTTGTCATGTAACTTATTAAGCATATGTAGCATTTAATTACTAGGCAGCCTCGTGACGCTGTGTGATACAGAGACATTGCTGCTGGCTGTGTGAACTATGCAAATTATAGAGGTCAGGAGACGCGCTGCCACATAGTGGAGATTGAGACTTGTTTGAAGAACCTTACTCCAATTACATGTTCCCCCAAGCTGCGAATTTTGAATCTCGTAATATCGGCGAGGAATTTGACACCATGGCGGTGAGGCACGTCACTTTCCGAGACTAACCAATATGGCGGATTTTGAAGGTGACCTTTGCCTGGTTACTATGTCGATGGCAATCCTTGCTTTGACCTTTCCGTGGTTTACCGCTAAAAGGTCGAGATCTGCTGGCGAGTGGGAACTTGTATGGATTTGGTTGTAATGTGACGGACCATTTATATTTCTATGGAGATGTGCTCGTCATTTTACTCTAGTTTTCAAACATGTCCCGTGGTGAACTTTTCTACCTATCCATCACATGCCAAGAGAGAGATGCGTAGGTTCTGAAAGCTTGTCTCCATTCTTCCTCCCGTCGTGGTGGGGAACTGGAACGCATGGCAGCCGTCATGTACTGTGCTAAATACTGTCTAGTGTATAAAGCGTAAATCCAGTGATTTGGCTTACAGCAAACATAATGCACAGTCTTCCAGTGTTACTTACGTCACTGTGTAGCTACATGTACTGTGTAATGTGATATTTCTTAGATTTGGTGCCTTATTTTTGTGATATCAATACATAGTTATATAATATTGCAGACTGCAAATATTCATTTATAGTTTGACTGACCAGTATGCAAAATATATAGCAGGTCAGTGACATCGCCATCTATGCAAATCTGTTCTGCTGAGTGGCTGTTCTCTACGCTTGCCGCCAGTGGGTTATTTTCATTGGCTGCAGACAGTTTGGAATGTTTCCGTTTCGCCTTTCACTGGCGGCCATCTTGTTTAGCACTGCATCCATCAAGTTTCACCGATGTAGACATCAGCGTTTCGATGAATACGAGCATCAACCGGTTAAGGACGTTCAATCATTTAGCGTTCATGGTGCTAGCGCCAATGGGAGATGACCCTCTCCATGCTGAAGGCAACCGGAAATGCCTAATCCAACAGGGAGAAGGTTAAAATTAATAGATTCACAGGGCATCTGCAGTTGCCTCCAGCATGGACAAGGATAAATTGGAAAGTCTCGTTCAGTAACCTATGCAACTGACTGTGAGAACTATTGGAATGTTCCATCTATAATATTATCGAGCTCAACGTGTGTATTTACCAGTTTAGATGGATTTTATCTGTATACAAGCAATGGTATGTTTACGATGCAGTGTGTGAACATTTCATTTAGCATATTATTCAAATCAAACTGCAGGTACAAGATTGTATACTGTGATTGTCTATTATTGATATATAAGCGTAGATGCCTTAGTCTGAATGTGGCTGCTTTGCAGTGAATTGTTTTAATAAAAAGTATATAAATATATTTGAATTTATTCTGTAGAAGACAGTGTAATTACAATATTCATAATGACCTAGTCATGATTGACATTTCAGCATTTGACGTTAAAATGCTTGTGTATCGAATTATTTTCCTGTTATCTAAACCTAATTGGGTGGGGTGGTACTTTGTGGTCGTCATAGTTACCAGTATGCCCAAAAAGTCCCCAAACTGTAGTTTTATAGCATGAGGTACAATTCTATATATTCTTGAAGTAGAATTATTATTAGAATAGTTGGGTACTAAATAAAAATTGAATAAACTCGACACTATTTCATATTACCCCCAAATAATACAATATGGTGTGTATGTACATTTTGGTTGACCTCAAATTGAGGTTAGTCCTTTCTTTTAAGAAAATACAAACCCTGGCAACAAAACAGATGTTTTTAGTCTGTATCCTGTTTCATAATGCATCATCTTGTGCATGTACTCACATTCAGTTATGATTCAGTTGTGATTCAGTTATGATTCAGTTGTGATTCAGTTATGATTCAGTTATGGTGCTTTAGCATGTGCTTTATCTAGTTTTACAGCACTTGTTGAATATTCAATTGATAATCATCTACTTATTTTCTTCTATTTTTTTTTCTCTGTTCAAATATTACAAATTACCATGATAGAGGATACTTATATGTGCACATGCTTTTCCCCAGTAACACTGATGTGCTAGGATATCTGAGCAAACAATGTGATGTGTTAAATGCTTATCAAAGCTTACGCTAAATACTAAATATGAATGTCTGTGCAATGATGCCGGTTTCCCTATCTAACATGGCATTTGGTTTTAAAATACTCAAAAATGGACTCAGTTTAATGTTATTGTTTGGGATACTGTAAAGAAAATATAGAAATCATGTACAATTTCATCAATATTCATACCAGCAATTTTATTTTTGAAAAGAAATAAAATAAAATAAATAGGTTGAGTTTGCTTGAAAATTATAGCCATCGTTAATAGTGGAATACTATAAATTTATTGGAATTGAAGTTACTTTGGAGCATTGACAGTTTGCAGTCATGTGATATGACAATATTATTAATTATATATAGTACCGGTATACACATTTACAAAAGTTTATTAAATGTATATTCATTTTTCATGTAGATACTTAATATATATAAAATGAGTATACTGTTAAAAGGAGTGGGAATGACCATGGGAATCCGTAGTTCATTAGTTTAAAATATAATTATTATTATTTTATTTTTTAAAAGAAGAAAAAGGAACAACTCATGTTAGAGGTGGGTGTGGTGTGAAATTACCACTAGTCCTTGTAATATTTGATGATATCGTAAATCAGTGAAAGATTCCTGCAGCGACATTAAAGACTCTCACCATATTCTCTTTACTTCGTCACAGATGGGTGAAAAATTCCTGCAGCAACGTTAAACTCCATAATCACTGTACTAAATTATAATAATACACTGCAATAGGTTTTATTTATTTATGTATTTATTTTAACTAGTGAACTACAGATTCCTATGAATTAACAGAAGTTTGTAAAGTGCTATTAAGTGCCTCATTATTTGTAGATATGTTTTGTTTTCCAATTCCAATGGAGACTTTTTGAGTTTGTAGTTTTCTCTCAGGGTGCAGAAATGTACACGATCTGCAGCTGTGTGTTAACCGATATTAATCACGTTGTCACGTCAATGTCGCGTCTATTGCTATACGCATTTGTCTGTGTTAGGCATTCGAAATACAATTCTTTGCGATAAAGACAGATTTACGACATTTCTAGTTACCGTACTAAAATAGTGTATAGCATGTACTACTCTTGTATTAATTTACCTGACTAATTAATGAAATTGTGCATTAATTTGATCGACTGTTGTTTAATGAAATTGTGTATAGTCGAATCACGATGAACTTGCCTGTTGCATATATAATAGTTCTTGTCAGATTTGTTAGTTGTTTATGTAAGTGCCAAACGTTTTCAGCATTGTATTGTATAGACAATTTCAAGAATGCTAAATATCTTGCTGTAGTTTCTGTTCTTTAAGTTAATGTTCATTGGTTGTTTGTTAATTTTCTTAAATTAAAATAGCTTTTATGAAAATGAATGACTACGCTGGTAATTTTCATTTATTCAAGTTTTGTGTTTAGCATGTGTATTCACAGACAGTTCTTCTGCCAAACACAGAGTTGTTATTAAATATTGCTAAGGAAGATCTTTCTTAAACATCTTTGCAAGCATTATGATGAACTTTACTTAGACACTTTATATCAATGTTTTACTAGCTCTAGAAACATTTTATATTGATATACTTGAAGCCGATGTCCAAGGAATTATTTAGCAAGGGCAGTTTCACAAAGTGATTGCAGCATTACGATTATTGTAAGTCAATTTAGTTATAGGACTTATAAGTATGTTGATTGTAATGTTGCCATCTTTTCGTGAAATGGGTCCCTGGTCATCATACTTCCACTGTTGTTGTGTGCATTTATTATATAACTAAACACGTACACAAATATTGTGCATGTTTTTGTATCGGTTATTGAACAAAATAAAAATATATATGTGCCATCATAGTGTCATGTTGTTGTCCCAAAAACTGACATTCAGGGGGAACATTGTAGCAACACAAGAAAGATGTACACATCTAGGACTTGCACTCTTTGAAACACAGACTGATCATATGATACATTTGTCATCCTGTATCCAAAAGGTAATCTACATACTGTACAGGTGCCCGTTGCACGACGCTCTTGTAGGCTACAACTATTGTAACGTCAACGCATTCTATTGTGTCGGGAGCCCAGTTACAACTATTGTAGCGCTACAAGAGCATCGTGCAACGGGCTCCAGGTAGAAAGGGTGAGTGGTAGCACAATCATAGAATGTTTGGACTTTGGAGACGACAGTCCTGGAAGTCCAGCATCAATGTTCGAGAAAGTTGCCTTTCTGACGCGATCATACTATAGTTTGGCATGAAATGCATTAAAAAATAAAAAATATTGCACCAGTAATAAAAATTCTGTTTATTTTAATTTTTTTATTACTGGTGCAATATTTTTAATTTTTTAATTTTGGTTAGGTAGAATGAAATTAGAAAATGGATTTGTTTTTGTATTTCATTCCATGAAGTAGTTACTGAGATGATCTACGAAATAGGGGGTCAATGCATTTCATGCCAAACTATAGATCTTACCATCCTTGCAACAAAGACTCTGGGACTGATCATATGATACATCCGTCATCCTGTATCCTAAAAGTAATCTACATACCGTACATATAGAAAGTGTGGGTGGTAGCGCAATAGTAGAACATTTGGACTTTGGAGACAAAGGGCCTGGGAGCCTGCGGCATCAATGTTAAAAAAGATTACCTTTCTGATGCCATCATACTAGGATGCACCGACTCTGTACCATGCCAAGTTACCATCCTTTGGCTGTCGCTACTAGCAGGTGCTCACAGGTTTCCTGCAACACTCAGCGCTACACTATGGATGTGGTAGGTTTCCTCCAGCTGACAAGCTGTGATATACTAGTACCGGTAAGTAAATGAATCTTGAAAGTTGTCCTAAATCACAATAACAAAAATAACACACACAAACCCACACAAAACAAACGCATCTATTTCGTAGATTATCTCGGTAAATATTTCATGGAATGAAAAACAAAAAACTTCATTTTCTAATTTCATTCTACCTTTAATAAACCAAAACTAAAAAATTAAAAATATTGCACCAGTAATAAAAAATCTGTTTATATAACGATCACCAAATATTTTGACGAAGTATTATTTTATGCAGAGGTGCGACATTCGAAAGAAGAAACGAGTAAAAAGGCTTGATTACTTATGCTCTTCTTCACATACCCACACGTGCAAATTCAGCCTATTTGTCTCGAATGTCGCCACTCTGCATAAAGTATTCCATGAAGTATTTACCGAGATAATCTACGTAATACTATAATCCAGGCCTGCACACTAAACATACAGGAACTCATCTTCTTGCAAATGTAAACTCTACGAAACAGGAGCTGTCTGATGGGCTTAATTGATGACCTATTGAAACTACCATTCATCTAACATACAGTACACAGCTATGAGTGAAGTGCCCAGTACTAGTGCATGACATGCAGAAAGAACTGGACCCAACCTGTTTTAACTACCTGCTGGATTATACACAGACACTGCTCTTTTGGGCATCTTTGGTTGCTTCCAGCATGAACAGGGTTAAAGGATAAGGTTCTCCAAGAGTTTGAATTTAATTACTAGTACTTGAGAGGCTAAAAACTCTGCTGTAAACTGACAAGATCATCTTTGTTCACTATAAAATAGCGATCTGCAGGAGGAAATAAATTGTGTTGTTGTTTAGAACAGAGCACTGTTGTCATTGGCTATACACCATCATATTATTTTTGTTCTCCATATTTTCTAAAATGAAGATTATAATAGTAAACATGGTAAAGGACTCTTATACTAGGCTAAACAATATGAAAGTATATTAATTAAATGTAGAGAATATAGTTTAAAATGCTACCAAATTACATAGTTATCTTCAAAAACGTGTACGTGTTTCATCTTTAGGCAATAAAATGATTCCCTGGTTTATGAATCCGATATTTTACACGTTGGAAAATAATAATGATTATCTTTATTATGCTGACAGTGTAGACTACTAGCCTTTAGAAAATGAAAATACTAAAGGAACAAGTATCATTGAATATTTGTACACATAACTTTTTCAGATTTGAATGAACAATTATTTTCAAATTGTTATTAATTAAACTTTTGTTATAAATAGATATTTAATTACCAATATCTACATTATTAAGACTTTGACTTTGTGTCAATCATTGTTCATTTTCAACTTATTTTGTCACAATTTATTATTATAATTATCTAAATGTTAATACACTGTCAGCAGAATTAAATCAAATTAATTATATTTTTCAAACTGTTGCTATTATTATGACATGTATTATTATTATTATTATTATTATTAAAAAATATTATATTATTATTATTATTATTATAATTATATTATTATATTATAACAACACATGTTATACAACGTACGATTACCAGTGATTACGTGGCATTACTTCAACTATCGAGTAATACTCTTGTATTTAATCATATATAATCATGGTAAATGGTAAATTAGTAACTGGCAGTTTCAAAGGGAAGATTCATGGTTACTTTTTCATCCCATGCATCCGACTTCAAATATAAACATGACAGCGGAAAACCCCCCAACAGGGAATTCCTTTATGTTGTATCACGTGCCATTAAATTCTGCTATATTTAGATCAACATGGGGTCATGCACCAACTTAACCAATGAGATTGAGGCTGTGTTTCCGCCGTTGTGTTTGGAGGTTATGCTTGTCCTGCATCGAAATACGATATATTTGTCAAAATGACGAGTAACAAAATTGGAGTTAATTTAAGAGTATCTGGGAATTCTAATCAAGGTGGCCGACGTTATATGGAAGACACACATGCCACTAGATTCATACGGCAGGACGGAAAAGATTACGAGTTTGCCTATTTCGGTATCTTCGATGGACACGGAGGTCCGGAGGCTTCTCGCTTTGCACGGGATTATTTGTTGGACGAAATAACTAAATTTGACGCTTTTTGGAGTGAAAATGATGAAGATATCAAATGGGCCATTAGAAATGGATTCCTAGACACACACCAAGCAATGTGGCGAGAGTTAGGTAAGGTCAAAACTGCTCCGAAGTGACATCGTCAAGACTTCCCCAGTCCACGAAGATTTACAAGCTGTTTACAGGCGTGATTACATATTTAGGTCTTTTAAAGTACACATTAATAGTCAATGTATATATTGGTAAGAGCATAGGGCAGAACACTAACATCAAAAGTATCGATATGGTTATTTTTTGGCCAAGTGTGACTTGGCGGAAGTTGGTTTAAATATTCAATATCGCGCGCTGTTTTCGTGGCTCTTCGATTCGGCAACAATTTGCCACATCCAAAGAATTATGTTTATTGTAAACCAATGGCAAATAACTGATAACTGCGTTACGTTTCTCCTTAATATGTATAGATATTTGTAAAAAGTACAAATTAACTGCGTACCACGTAACTTTTATTTCATCAAATTTTAGCGGGTGTGGCGTTGCCTAGAATTCCGCGAAGTAATTTAAGGTCAAGGACGGATTCGGTATACATGTCCATACATGTCCGAGTTATACTGGTTCGAGCCTAGTGATTACGTCAAATTTATTTTTATATTATTTGAATTTGCATTTGCTATTTATCATGCTTGCAGACATCTTTTAAATGTTAAGTCTGCAAATGAAATATCGTAGTTGCCATAACTGGCATAAGATTAAATTATATAAATTCAGAAAAGCGATATTAATAATATTATTATTGGTATGATTTCCGCCCGCACCCCCCTCCCTTTATTTCTATTCTATACATGTGTGTATCGTTTTAGTATATGCAATGACATCCGCGACATTAGAATAATTCAATTTTATAAGGATAGTGATTTACCGACATGGCGAAAAATACATGTACAACTCGA
>JAVCKZ010052728.1:0-17281 GCA_034780755.1 Lepetodrilus elevatus | reverse complement strand
TGTGTGTGAGTGTGTGTGTGTGTGTGTGTGTGTGTGTGTGTGTGTGTGTGTGTGTGTGTGTGTGTGTGTGTGTGTGTTGTACATTTCACTTAACAAGCTGTCTTTATATATTAAATTTTGTATGTATTGTCTACAGTGTATCGTGATCCAATGCATGTCTGTTTGGCAGGACATTTTACAATGTTTCATAAATTCGTTTATTAATATATCTTCTTACCATGTGACACTTTAAATAAACTATTTCTGTCTGTTACAGTCATGTACACACACACACACATGGTTAGGTTTCGTGCTATTGAGGCTATCATTTCACGAAGCTCTCATATCTTCTACGAAACCATAAGCACCCTCGTAGCGATCTCTTATACATAGCGATCGGGCATATGTGATAACGCTGTTGGTCTAATAGTGGATATGAGAGCTTGGAGAAACGATGCCCAGACTGATTTCTGCATAAGAATTCCTTCATTGCAAGCGATTACAATATCTAAATAAAAACCCGTTTAGTATATAGGCCTACATACGTTTTTGGTCTTTGACCATCTTCAAAGAATTCGTGTTTAAAACGTTCTGTTGTATCTGAATTTATTGACAACTCTATTATAGCCTAATCTAGATTAAATGCCCCAAATATATAACCAATTTTATAGATTTACATACGCATGTACACCTAATTCTATCAATTTAAATAATCTCTGTTAGCACAGCTGTGCATTTTTTATACAGCATATCAGCCAAACGCGTCTTAATAACATATACAGCCCGCTGTCTTATGTCACCCCTGCCACTAATAAACTGTCCTATTAATATATTTCTGTTTATTCGATTTATAGAATAGTAATAAAAAACATGAACATGGAAAAGATTGAATCAATTTTAATTACTGTCAGAAAAATTCATGAAAGTCTACATAAATGAAATTGGTAGACGAGGATACTATAGTAATGCGCATACATTTAATATATAATCCGATCACTGGACTCTGTCGTTTTTGTAATGCTTTGCAAGAATCAGCTCAAAGAGCTCGATGTTCCTGGTTTTGAATTTCCATGTGATTTGACAATAGGATGGTACTATAACTGTCCCTGGTATGAAACGTCTATTGGCTTATGTGATTGGTAAATCAATAATATACATATTATTGTGTCTTATGAAAATAAATGATAGAGAGAATGTTATACGCTCTGCAATACGAAACAAAAGTATAAATATCAATGAAAACTATATTATATATTTGAATTTCTCTTTATGATCTGACGATGACGATATAGATATGTGCGTATACGTGTATGTGCGTATACGTGTCTGTGCGTGTGTACATGTGCATGTAAGACATAGTTCAATAAACATACTACAACAACCACATTGTATATGTCACAAAGCCAGTCTCCAATTACTTTTCACATTCTTAGGTATTTATTCTTCATTTATGTTATAATGAACTGGTTGCTATTTTATTTAATAATCACCATTTAACGTCTTACAAGACTCGCGTCATCATCATGTCAATATCATGTCAGTATCATGTCACTATCATGCCAATATCATGTCACTATCATACCAATAACACCAGGTGTGAACATAAGGTCAACAACTAAAACTATAACGACTTGCGTTACAGAGGAAATTTCAATCATTTTATGTCATCCGAAATATGGATTCGAATTATCATGTCAGCCACTTGGCGATACCAGCCACTTTTCACTACGACGACATAAAGGACGGGCCCCTGGTGATAACATGGTGAATTGGCATAGCTGACAAATTTAATAACGTAATTAACTACTTTATTGAAGAGGGATCTTGACCCACGCCAGGCAATAATTCCAAGCATTACAATGTTAACTGGGATATCCCGTGCTTGATAAGTCACGTGACACGAGAGCAGACGATCCGCCAGTCGTGAAAGGAACTTCCGGAAACGAGAAGCATGGTGGGTATGATTTGACAATTATTTGATTATGTTTAATAAATGACCTTATGTAAATCTTATATTTCCTGTCAAGCTGTTTCGAGTAAGAAAACACCTTGCTTAGTGCATGACGATTAAGATATGTTTTCATTGTTTACATCTGGGAGTCTCTTTGCAGCAGCGGATGAATACCATAGTTGTTCTCGTTTATGAGACGTGTTAATAATTGTGCGTGAGATTAAAGTGGATGATCCTGCTTGTTGAATAAACCGTCCATTAGTTGGGTGTGTGTATGTACATATATAACATTTGTATTGTATATTGCAGTGATGTATATATGCGAGGAAGCAGCTTTTGACAAACATAATTTAAAAATATTTCATCGTGTCTCGTATAGTCACATTCATACTGGGGAGTAGATAACAGGAGGAAGATAAAAGCGACGGATGGAAAAACATACAGAGACATTTCATCAAATAATTGCCTTGTTACGACAAGTTTGATTCATTTTTGTAAGCAACAAGACGCAGAGGATATCAAATCCGACTGTACCGTTACAACCAAGTTTGTCGTGTCTGTGATATCTATGCTCATTAAACTGATTTGCACTCGCAAAGTCGCAAATAGAGCGCCCCGCATTCATAAAATGTCTCAGCGAAGCCTTTACGAATAAATTACGTTAACCGCACATAGCCGAAAATTATACGTATGTAAGGTAAGTGGTTTGGATGCATGTTTGTCGGTCCAAATGTACGCGCGTGCGCAATTAAGAAGATGTATACACACCGGACATGTGGCAGTACAGATGGAACTGACCAACCAAGTTGGCCGTTACCATGACAACGCCGAATTCCTGGGAATCTCAGACATTATTATTTATGAAGTCATTTATCAAACCTTAAGAGCATTACCAATTAACCGTCATAATGTTATGTCTGTGAAATATGACATTCCAGACATAGAGAAACAACGCTAGACGAAGATTGCTTAGTTATTCCTTATCGTATTAATCATGTCTACATTACACATGTACATTTAAAGTGTCATATTATATACTAACTGTCTACCCATATGATATGCGTAATCTAAAGTTTTATGTATTAACATTTAATTTTAAAACATTATGTTGTTATCTTTGAACATTACGCGCTCTTTGTTAAATATGTATTATACAAAAAAGATAATTAAAAAATATATTCTGTTTACCATTTTATGACAGAAATAATTCAACGAGATGCATAATGGCATGTTTGACAAACATTGACTTCGACGTATATACGTTAGGGACCAAGCTTCATCCGAATCCATAACGATCCTCTCCAAGAGAATGATTGGTTAAACCTATTCACAACCTGTCAATGTTTGTCATTTTGAATTGTACAAGCTTCAATGGAATTTTGCCATTTTCTTTTTAGTTAGCAAATGGAATTGGAATTGAATTCCATTTTACCGATTGGTGGAACAATACACGTTCACAGAGTTCCAATCATAAGAGCATTTGTAACATATTTAGTAGTACAATAGTGA
This sequence comes from Lepetodrilus elevatus, assembly GCA_034780755.1. Classification (NCBI taxonomy): domain Eukaryota; kingdom Metazoa; phylum Mollusca; class Gastropoda; order Lepetellida; family Lepetodrilidae; genus Lepetodrilus; species Lepetodrilus elevatus. The sequence goes on along the minus strand of JAVCKZ010052728.1, from coordinate 13,842 downwards.
TAGCAGGCTATGCTTTAAGGACGGCCATCTCGTATGCGTAATTTGTCGGATAATTAAAGTACACCAACTATAGCACACGTACGTGGAGCAATTGACATGGATATTTAATGTACATTGCGACATGTCTAGTGTACATATTGTATTCATGGTCATGTGTATCATCACCATTATATTATTGTATATGTAGTCTGATCTCTCATGGGCAATATGTATGTAGTCTGATCTCTCACGGACAATAGTTATGTAGTCTGATATCTCACGGGCAATATTTATGTAGTCTGATCTCTCATGGGCAATATATATGTAGTCTGATCTCTCATGGGCAATATATATGTAGTCTGATCTCTCATGGGCAATATGTATGTAGTCTGATATATCATGGGCAATATGTATGTAGTCTGATCTCTCATGGGCAATAATTATGTAGTCTGATCTCTCATGGGCAATAGTTATGTAGTCTGATCTCTCATGGGCAATATTATATGTAGTCTGATCTCTCATGAGCAATAGTTATGTAGTCTGATCTCTCATGGGCTATATTTATGTAGTCTGATCTCTCATGGGCAATATTATATGTACAATACCTTTTATTCTATCCAAATCCTGTTGATTTTGACAGACCTAATGTTCACTTCGCATGTAAATGTTTTCACAAACATATTCGATATAACGCTTAATGTGTATTATTTAGTTATGTATTATTATCTTCATAACTAGTATGAAACAGAAGCTAAATTGTGATTACCGTATGTGGTAGATACGTTTACCCATTCATAAGGAGAATTTGAACCAGTGGGTGTAACTTTGATATTAATTGTAAATTTATATATAAAATTGTGAATGAGCTTTTGGAAAAAAAGATTAAATGTCAGTCCAGAAAGAATAAGAAAAATAAAATAAAACGTGTGTGTGTGTGTGTGTGTGTGTGTGTGTGTGTGTGTGTGTGTGTGTGTGTGTGTGTGTCCATCCCTGAATGTAGACACACTATAGTTGTTAGAAATTTATGAAAATCTGTCGATTTCTGCCATGGAACTCTACTCAGACACTCTGCGATTTCTGTGGCAGAGAAATTTAACCTTTCAGCACTTCTCGGTCAGAGATGCGTCGCTGATACTCTTCCGTACATTATCGAGACTTTATACTGACAATATAATTTTTTTCTACTCCTGTCATTATTATCTATCGCGCATATCATCCCCATTACAGTGATGCGCTCGCTGCTTTCCATTGCAAATCAAAATTTGACGCGATTCATTAGTATGGAATATGCAGAGCTCGCCCATTCATCGTCATCCGAGATGACGGCATTAATTCGACTAATGCCCCGTACCATATCCTGCATTTCTTTCCCCATAACATAAGCGAAATGAAATGCATGCTTGAAATCGACAGGGACCTTTTAATATCGTGTGGCTATGCATTGACACGTGCGCTAACGCCGATGCGTCAAACACACAAGACATTTTGTCGGGATGTCCGAACGAAAATATGGAAATACAGTTGTACAGTTACGCCAAATCTATAGGGACAATTTCTGGTGTATCGATTCTGACATGAGCGGAGCCTTTACGCCTTTGTCGAGCATTACTGTCCATCGCGATCTTGTTCAGAGTTCTTCAGGACCGTAAATTTGTAGGAATGCTCAATATCTGCCGAGAAGATGTCACGAGGGTCAATCGTGCGACATTTTATAAATAATCTTACTGATTCCGGTGTGGAAGACTGTGTCAATACATCCCGTGCTCGGTTCGTCAACGGCCGAGAGATGAGATATGCCGAACGGGCTTTGTACTGACGGAGAACATTTCCCAGTCTAAATCTCGTTATGGCTCCCAAATGTGCTACAGTGTATTGATCAGACGATCTCCTATAAAACTCGGGCTGATAATTACTGGTAGAAGTATGCGTATGCCTCGAGATCAGCTCCCCCTTCATAAAAGACAGACGGGCCATACGTCTGCTGTCATCACGCGGGGCTATCTACCCTCGGCGCCCCCCATCGATCACGTGATCCACGGCGCGTGCGCTGACGTTTTCGCGCGCGCTGACCTCTCGACGGGGAAATGGACCCATCGCTGTTGGAGAGGTTGACCTGCGACCTAGGAGTCGATTGCGAACATGGTGCTAGGTTTGTGTTGAAGGCAGGGACGTTTGTGTATTTCTGGTGGAGAGAACTAATTGAGGAGGTGGTATTGATATAGTAGGCGATAGTTAGCGACACTGATTGACCCGCAGTGCGACCTATAACGAGAAATTGACAATGTTAGGTGACTGACCATTCGACGTGAACCTTTTTTCACGGAATAGTATTTGCTATTTATACCAATTATTTCTTTTCACCAATTTGGTTATTTTTGTTTTATATAGTTCTAAATATAATTTTAAGGATAGGACTTAGATAAGTCTTTCACTGTTGTATAATCCTATTGAGTCTGTGTCAATAAACTATATGTTAAAATCAATATAGTTTCTAAAGATTTATACAAATTTTACTAAAGGTTATATTTAGTCTTTAAACTTTTATACAATTTATATAATAATTCCTTTTCATTGGTCTTTAAGTGTCAAAACGTGGACGCATTATATAAGACGAACAACATGTAAATGACATTATTTTCTTCTGATTTTGCATGGTTAAAAAAAACATAATTCCCAACATATTCGATTTTCTGCTAAAAATTCTGAGGATATTAACATATTGGGATTGAAATTGAAATTTGACAGATAATTTCTGCATGACTTTCCATATTCTTTGAAGATCTTGCAGCTGTTGACGCAATTGACAAAATGGGAGATTGTGGGGTTGAATTCCGATTGCCCAAACTCGCAATTACTTTGAATTGCATAATATTACAAGAGAGAGAAAAACAAGAACAGAATTATTAAAAATCGATAAAATATTCCCTGAACTGAATATCTTAATACCCAGGATTAATAACTCAAGATCATAATTATTCCCAGTAACGCATAATAATATATTATACATAATAATTCACACAATCAATGTTAGCCCAGATGTCGGTGTAAGCTACGTTACATGTGCAAAAAACATCAACAGACAGTTTTATCGAAACATAATCGGGTTATTGAATCACATATCAAATAGAGCATAAAGGGCGGTTTATATTCTTAACATGAAACACGGTAAGATGATCATGTCTGTGTTTTCTAATAACACATTCAATTGTTCTCCGGCCGACCTTCTTTCACTGAGAGCTGAGAAGCAGAATGTGCTATCATATAATTCATGAATAAAAGAAGAAATTCATCAATTGCCAGAGACGTGCTTGGACTAAGAGAATGATTTTTCAATCTGGCCAATGTACCGCCATATTCTTTGTCTTCGTCCTTCGCGGCCATAACTAAGATATTGAATTATTTTTTTCTCATGCCTTCAGAAGGTCGTGGAAGTATTGTACCGGTGTGTATGAATTGGAAGAGAAGCACAAGCCTCTTAGTCTTCATGACATGTCGGCTAACAATGACGGACTTACAGATTCTTGTCCAACGGATTGTGTTTGGTAAACTTCATCTTCAATAATTCTGGATGTTTCTCTTAGGGGATGATCTTTGACTCATCTATTGATATTACCAAAACGGGTTTCGTCATTTCCTTGGTACATGTACTACATGTTACTGCAACCGGGGATCAGGAATTTCAAAGGCTTGGAACTCCTTAGGTTTATGACATTTTAATAACGTTATAACATTAAATTTAACGAGTTCTTACTAAGAGTTTGTTAGACTTATAATCTTCGTATTCGTATGGAGTCCCCCCAAAACGTTATTCATGCAGAAGCAAACTAGGTAACAGACGTTAGAGTATCTTAAAGTATACTTTAAACATATATCAAAACATTATTCAGAAGACAATATGGAAATATGAAAATATGAGCAGTTTTGTTGTAAATTGTGATATCAAAGATAATTATTCTACCAAAGCAATAATGGAATGACAAGCAAAAGATAATGAAAATTAAAACCGAAAACATAATATATAAATCAAAATAAATTATTGCCCACAACCAATGATCAAGTTTTCAATACGTACACGTATTAAGCTGGACGGATAGCATAGAAATGCACGTTTAATATCAAGGAGGTATGAGAATTTCACCAGACCGATCGGCCGAGTTTTAATCGAGTTAAAACACACACTTGAACCAATCCTAAATCGTGCTACAGGTGAAGTTTCGTACCTGTGTTAATTGAACCCATGTTCTCGTTTATTTACACGATATGGTCACCACGGAAATCAAACTTTTCTTTTCCCTAAAAATGTGGATTTTCGCTCACACATGTAATTTCGCTTTTTCTAGAAAAAATTTGGGCGGACAGTTAGATTGGTCCTCATCAAAGATTCTCGTGAAATATACCCGAACGCGGTGACCATAATGGCGATATCACGCTCCACATCTCGCAGGACCACGTGACCTGACGAGAAACGTGACGTTACTTATTAACAGGCAGAAGACAATGGCGAGAGGCAGTCTTCAAAGGCTGTGCTCTTTTCAGGAAAGGATAGTTAATCAACATATTAATTTTGTTCACGGGCTGCTCTCACCTCGCTCGTCTTAGGCCCTGTTTGTATAAATCCAACAACTCTGTGTTAAATCTACTACGTCGACACAGCTTAAATATGCAATTAAAAATCTATTAAGTAGGGAAAGTGTATAGGTCACTTGGTGCCACTCGTGAAACATCCAGCGGGACTCTATCCCTAAATTCAGCAATCTACTCGGGTAATTATTTGTTTTAAAACGTATACAAACAACGCCACGGGGATATCTGTAAATTCCAAAGACAGGCCGTCGGTTGAAACTATAACGTACAAATAGCATTTTAAATATGGTAGCTGTGTCCTCTCCGAGTCAACGCGTACGTTTCTACATTGACAAATTCTCATATACATGTAACACATTGGAACATCAGGAATTGTAATTGTCCGCCCAACTGTAGGGGGATCTAAGTTTTAATGCCACCTGCGGGTTCCTATATAGCCCTGTGTTCTGTGTTTCTGTATTGCCACAGGTTCACGTTGTTTGAACTTCATGACGAGATCAGAACACTATACCCTCGCAGACAATCTTGGACAAACTTTGAATTTTTGTACAGTATTTGTCCATGGTACTGTGCGGCTGTTGTCCGAGGCTCAAGCTGTGTGCCCAGAGCGACATCATACAGGTTGACCAAGAGTTAAGGTCCGTGGATAAAGGTCAAATGTCAGGGAATTAGCCAATTATTACGTCGTGACCTCTTTAGCGCAAGTTTACAATGTATTCCTCCGCACACTATAACTACTGTGGTGGTCAGAGGTCAAGGAACTGTTCACTTTTGTACTTCGTCACCAGATTCAAAACTATATTATAAATTAACTACTAGTATATAATTATCTCAGTGGATGCATTTACTATAGGGTCCTGTTTTAATATTAAAAATAAAGTGTGAAGGTTATGATTATGATTTTGGTAATTATCTTTATCAGTATAATGATGTTTTAAATTTCATTACTAGATTTCAGTTGTCTGTATGGTCAAAGGTATCCCAGTAGATAACAATCGAATTAAAATCAGATCTCGTTTTGATCCTTTTGCTAAACAGCGAATATCCAAATATCTAGCTTCAGATATGATTTTAATGAGGTTGTGAACATTACAACTAAAAGTAATTATTGGTTAGACTTATTGTTTAGTTAATGATAACTGTGATTATTATCATTACTTCTACCTATAGTTATTTAAAAAAAATATATTATTCATATTATTATAATTATTATTATAGTTATTATAATAATAATAATAATAATAATAATTATTATTATTATTATTATTATTATTATTATTATTATTATTATTATTATTATTATTATATGTTTCCCCCCATCAAAACATGTTATAATCTCCTGCAAACGGCACAGGGCGTACCCAGAAGCAGAAAAAGCTATCGCTATAGTTCCTGATTTAAAGAACAAAGTCATCAACTTTCGAGAACACGTGAGCAGATCAAACGAAATATTCCTGCAAATTATAATTCCTATGCTCAGAATAAGCCAGACTTCTGACTTTTGCATTACCGTATACATATGAGACGTTCAGTGGCGGTGCTTATCAGTTCTGGGTATCGTTTTGAGTATCATAAACCCCATCTCGCGGTTTTCATAAGCTAAAGTTGTGGAGTATCGGGCTTCGGTGGGGCTAATCATTAAGAGGCAAGAGCGGATCAACTCCCATCAGTTCTTCTTCGCCTCAACGCCAACACTGAAATCACGGTTAATATAGTGACAATCACATTTCAGAAATAGTGCCTTATCGGATCGCAATGATATCCATATAAACTATCTCGCACCTGTTGGCAACATGGCTTAGCTCAAGAGGCCGCCATCTTGGATTCTCCTTAAAAATCGTACTTGCGTCTCTCTCTCTTTATCTCATGCTCGTTTGTTTGCAAAATGAAAAGTTATGCAACAAGCGTCTTTGCCCGGAGGATGGCAACGGATATAATAGATAATCGTTTTTCACGCTGGACGTTTTTCAAAGGGTTGGTTGTGTTACGCTCGGATGGTAAACGTTCACCACAACCCTGAGAACATCTTCTCGTGGGATAGGCTTGCGTAATATGTTGGACCATACCTGCAGCTTGACGGGAAATGTATTAGTTACTCGCGTCCATTAAAGACGCCCCTAATTACCCCCACGGTTCCTTTGGGGGTCATCACGAACCCCACCCGCAGCGTTCTGTCCCCGTTCTTGTACCACACACGTTTCTTACGCTCGCCATATTGAAATATATACAAGCGACACGACGCCGAGACAATGCGCTGGGCTGTTTATCTATTAAGTTTTACGGGATACGTTTAAATCATCCTCATGACAAATATGGCATGAGTTATGGTCAATGGCAATTTGAGGCAAATTGTAATTCGAATAAATTAAATGCAGCTATGTAAACACTACACCGTTGTAGTTCTTCATATCTATACATTTACTGAAGTCTGAGATAGGGCAACGATTTCTTACCATCTTGTTCGTGTTGTTTATTTCTGCATTCTTATTAAATGATTGCACGGCTGTATGTTAAGACACGTGGCCATTATGATATACTAAGGAGTATATGTCATTGTCCTTTTTCTTATATATTTTCCATTTATAAATTTAATGCGTAGATGGAATCTCTTAGACATACTTCATCCTGTTCATTTCTTATGTAAATACATACAGAAATAAGTGAATTGGTTGCAAGTAATTACGTACAAAATAACCTATATGCTTACATCCAGTTTGTTTTCTAAACGGCTTCATGATCGATGACATTACAACTATACGTTCTTATTCATAGTTCAAGGCTACTATTGTATTAACCCTTTGCTTCTATACACACACTTTCTACTGCAATAAAACCACCCAAACCACACATAAAAAAGTTTTTAAAAAGTTTTTTAAAAACCCACCAACAACAATGAAAAACGAAAGAATACATTAGAAAAAACATGCACTAGTAATTTAATGAAAATGAGACACACAGCAGAGCCTACTTTACCTGGTCTGGTCACATGTACTGCACACGACCCGTATTAGCACGTGGTCATTTACCCCCAATATCGTGTTGATGGAATACCATGGTCACTTCATACTGGCAACCGTGTCTTCACCGTCATCTGTCAACCTACAGTCCGTACATCCGGTAATCCCTCATATGATAGCCAGGGTCAATGCAATATATAATTAGCTTACTAAAACTGTAAACACCGATCGATTCAAGGCTTAAGGATATGATCCTCTTACTAACTTCAATTGTCTGCTTCATAGAATGCTTTTTGTTTGATTCTTTATTCGAAAACAAAATAAAATGTCCGATTTATAAATAAAAATAAGGGAGTGACCAGCCAGGCTATTTATTCCATCAACACTATTTAAGAATAGTTTATACGTATTTTAAAGGAAGAATCTTCATTTGCTCATATTTGCCATCATTGAAAAAGGTAGGTTTATATATACATACGCACACGTGCATACACACTTGCATACACAAACGCACGCGCACACACGCACACACACACACACACACACACGCACACACACACACACACACACACACACACACCATATATGCTAGTAGACCTAAATGGTATAAAAGGTCGTTCAAAAGTAGTCAATGATACCATCAATGGTATCGTACCAGTTCCCATAGGTGTTCAGAATTTACAAGCTGCACAATTTCAGGTCTCCAACTCACACATCTTTGATTTCCTTGAGATACCACTTTTAAAAATAATGACGTTATAACTTATATACGTCATCAACTCACTGATTCTATCTCTTATTGGTTCCTGCCTAGCTTCTATGGCCCAGCTTCTCTACCTCCCACGGTGCCTAGGCTCATCATCGCAGACCGTCAATATTTTGTTTAACACCAGCACCTATGGGCTATGAACTTATTATTTTCATTTATGGAAAAACTGCACTGCAAAGACAGCTCAGCGTCGGAGAAGTGACACCGGGAGCTTCCCATACAGATGTCAAGTGGCTTCTGGCCCCTGTGTCATCCCCTGTGCCATCCCTGTGACACAGACAAAGACATTCAATCACCTCTTCCCGGCTACTGTCACTGGTAATGAGAAGACAGATCTAGTGACGGCCTATAACGACCACCATCACCAGAGATGTAACCAACACGGCCATACGGGCTGGGGAGGACGGTATCCATCGCGTATCAATATCATAACCCGCGAATGCTTTCATAATCTGTAGCTGCATCATAAAAACGGTATAATTAATAACGCGCTACTATCGCATTAGCCGTGTTGACAGGCGTATCTGTGAATAAAGCATCAGGGATTTGTCAAGAATCAGCAGGAAACGGTGTGATGTATATCGGCGAAAATGACACACAGTATGATGTAGATTGAGTTTGCAAATGGATGTATACATACATGAATCTGTCAGTGATATGATGGTTAATTAACATTATACATGATTTAATATCGATATTGCAAGAATATAACCGAGTTGGAAGCGTATGTTTGAATATGTTCAAATATCAAATAACCATTATATTTTTAGGTAGGAATAGTAAGTTTTTGTATGGGCCATCGATACCGCTGCGATTTGTTTCATAGTAGGATGAAAACCGGGAGTAACTGTGTTACGGTAAGACCCGCACAGCCATGACAGATGCAGAAAAACGAAAGATAAGGCTCATAACTTTACACAAGGAATTGTATATCAATTTGTATATCTATGACAGAATACGGTACCTGGCACCGGGTGGGATTCGAACCATCAGATTTATATTAAAACGCACTACTGTGCCACCGTAGCTCACTTTAATATCGTGATGTAATGAGTACATAAGGTATCTTTTCTCGAAGCTCTCATATCTACTACGAGACCATAGCACTCTTGAACGTGCCAGCTTGCCTTGTATAAGAGATCGTTACGATAGTCCTTAGATCGTTACGATAGTCCTTATGGTCTCGTAGTGGATATGACAGCTTTGTGAAAGGTTTTCATCCAATTTTCAGTTATGTACCAGTAAAGTTGTTATCAAGATGATTCTACTAGTTCTATACCGGATATATGCACATTTCTATAACGTGTTTGATTTACGAACATTTCTTTAACGGGTTCTATACCGGATACGAACTTTTCTGTAACGGGTGCTATACCGGATGCGTACGTTTCTGTAACGGGTTCTATACCAGATACGCACGTTCCTGTAACCGATTTTAACCGGATACGAACATTTCTGCAACGGGTTCTCTACCGGATACGCACATTTCTCCAACGGGTTCTCTACCGGATACGCACATTTCTGTAACGGGCTCTATACCGGATACGCACATTCCTGCAACGGGTTCGACACCGGATACGCATACATTTCTGTACAGCAAACGGTGTTTACTCTCTAAAACTGTATCGTTGCAAGACGTAGATCGTCGATGGTAGATACGCAGATTGTCTTCAGGTGCCCATCGTTAAAGCCGGGGGTCGCCCCTCCGTAATAACACAAGAGCACCGCGCGCAGCAGTTTATGATGGCGATATGACGCTGAGCGTAATTGCATTCACAAAGATCTCACCACGATTTCAGCCGACGTTAATGTGACAAGAGGAAAGCTAGAGGACCCATCGAGTGAATCTGATTGGCTTAATCCTTGTTCTTTTATCAAATTGATATAAACTGTACTGCAGATGCATAAAAGGAAGCTTTGCGCTGCGAGTTGAAATTAAGCCCAGTTTGTCTTCTGAGAGTGGAGTTCCGTGGTACCATGAGTTTGGTAACACACCGCTGGGTGCTCATGGTGACTGGGGTGGTGTAGTATGTAATAGGTATGATCTATACTTGATGTAATTACATGTATAGAAGAGGGGATTGGTGTTTGTTTTAAACTATGTTTCAGTTTGAGGACGCGATGGAAGTTAAACAGCAGGCGTTGGATCCATTGGTGTAGGTATTGAACTATTTTTCTGTAGATCCTTGCGTAAATTGTGTTCAGGGAAAGTGGTTTGGGTAGAGGTAAATAATTAAGACTTGAGAATGGGTTCGAATCCAGACATGGCTTCCTGTTTAGTGTTGGTTGATTTTGGAAGACTGTCGACAGGAACAAAAACAAGGAAATGTCCCACAATACTTCTTTAACCCTCTCCATACTACATATAGCCATATATGCCATACGTGCTTGTACGTAATATAGCAGGAAGAGGGTTAACACACTGTCAGTCACACACACACACACACACACACACACACACACACACGCACACACACACACACACACACACACACACACAAACACACACACACACACGCACACACAGACACACTCACGCACGCACACACAGTGTACAGTAATACGTGAAAGTAGCACGTGTACTATTACAACGTACAGTACGCTCTATTCATATCCGTCTGACCTCAGTTCCAGGTGCAGCTTCCGGTTTCGGTCTTTGACTGCAACATGCTCAGAGAACTGCTATCGGTTTGTATTGAAAGCTTTCTGATATTCTATCATCCATTATTTCCAAATGGAATGGATATTAATACCGAGTATAATGTAAATATCTACTCATGTCGGACTTCTGGAAGCGACGTCGGAACGTGGTTGTCATAGAAGGATGGCGAAATGTCGTGTTCCCGTGTGATTGTAGACTTGGATAGCATTTTTATAATACGAATATAGACGCTAATACATTACAATATGAGAACACGACAATAGGATGGTTGGACCTTTATTGATAAATGCCGTATAAATAACTTAGTACAGGTTAACATACTAACATAGCCTACTGGTAATATACATATATACAATGTCACTCATAAGGTCGATAATACTACTGGTAATATACATATACAATGTCACTCATTAAGGTCGATTATTCGAGTTGATGTGAAGTCACGATATTATTTATTTTTTAGAAACTGTATTGTAATAGCTATGAAGTTTATATTGCTTTGTTTAAACAAATTATATTGACAGAGAACAGTATTAAATGCACGTTATACCATGTTAGTAGAACTTTAAAGTTTGGTAAAAGCAGTCGTACTGATAATTGCTTATCGTTGTTGCCAGGAATGTAATATGCATAGTTAAATCTAGTATTAATTCAATCTCTTGTTCTGCAAATAGAATCATAGCTATGCTGATTTTGACACTTTATACCTTTGATATCTTCGATGATATGTAGTTTCGTAGATGGCCATGGATATGTATCAAATTAGTACTGCATTTAGATAACATTTCATTCGGAGTGTCAAATGATATAAGGTAGTAAATTTAACTATTTAAAATCATATTCATTTACTTTTCACAGAGTAGACCATTTAGAAAGGAGTACTTTATTTACATATCTGTGAAAGTCGCCCACGTAGTTAAAACATGACACTTTTCGATTTACAAGCGAGTTTATTGTTCTAAATCTCTGAATATACCATTGCAATATAATATCGCTAAAGAAAGCACAATAGTGTCAAGTCAGTGAAATTTACTTGCAAAAGATAATGTGGTTATAATCTTAGAATTTCGCTGTTATTTAAAACAATTCAGTTATTGTATACGTGCCCAACACGCTCAGAATAATCTAACTTAAATACTAATGTAATATTATATTTTATTTTATTGTTTTGAATTGGGTTTTAGAGTCTCTTTCTCGAATCTTTCACTAATTATCACGATTTGTCAGTTTAGGGCAGGAAGAAACCTGCAACATCCGTAGCGCTGAATGTTGCAGTAAACCTGCGAGCACCGGCTGGTACTGACAAGACTAAGGATGATGTAAATCGTTTATCAGAATTGTTTGTGCTTCTAACTTACATACTAATGTATCTTAATAACTCTTCTATGGTATTAATATAGTATAGTTCTAGTAATAGTATATTAAGAGTACTTCTGAGAGAAGACGTGCGCTGAGATTTATGATAAATAGATAATATAAATGGATACAATGTTTGGTGAATACTTCCGTACATAGGCGTGCACGCAGCACTCACAGTTTCATGTAAAGTGTCTAGCTGATATATGAACCCAGAGACATTCAGTGTTGTCATTTCATACTAATGATATTCCTACCTAATGCATACATACATGTATATTTCATTGGCCAATTTCCATTTCCGACTAAAACTAATTACATCAGTTTGTAACAGGTTTTCCCCTTAGGTATTATGTTTTGATGTTCAGAATAGATTGTTAATGTATTCGTACTTTAATTATAATTGTTCTGGGCAAGGCTGTACTTTAATATACGATATATATTATATGGATAGATCCTGCTCTATTAGGCCCAGACATTACGAAACATATTTTAATACAATTTCAAATCAAAGTTTGTTCACTAATCTCCACATTAATACATAACTTGGAGCTAGGGCATGCAATCGTACTAAAAATAATCCTAATCTTTACTAATAATTTTCAGATTGGCTTTTACATCTTTTAACGATTCTGTATAGTGATCATTATTTGTTTGCACATACACTAGTTGACTTGTCGCGAGACCGATGTAGGTCAAATACGTATAGCAGGTACCAATGCGCACGTGACACGCAGTGATATGTTTAATTAAGCTTTCAATGACGCAATGTAATACTATTGAAATCTAACACGGTTTACAATCGTAACTCGCCCATATTGGCGTATTAAATGAGTATCGCTGTATTTGACATACTTATAATACTAGAAATTAATACGTACGTCAATACATAGTATCCATTATACATACATATATAGCAAAGGCGTCAGGTTTGTTTAATGTATCTATATAATTGCACGCAATAAACAACGCATAGGATTATGAGCATTGACACTTTCAGTAATTAAATCTATTAAAATGAAATGAAATGAATGATATTATATATGATGGGAGAGTTTAATATAGGAAACAATGATATCTAATACAGAGAAGTACATCGTAAAGGCTGGAGTTTAACAATATCAGATCATGAGATGCGATGTCTCTATAAAGTGATGACGATACTCATTTTAAAATTCTAATAAATGAATCCAAAAACGAGGCTCCATGAAGTTCGAATTGAGCCGAAGTAGTTTCTTGCATGCGTATTAATAGGGCTTACATGCATCACTCATATTATTTCTTTCTTCTCTCCCCATCTTTTCTTTCCCTTCTCTTGGAGCGGTTTTCACATAAGTTGTAATATTAACTTGTAACCTATCCATTTCATGTCGAATAAAATATTAAAAACTGATAAAGTAATCTCGCGGGTATACCACTGCCCATCCTATGACCACTTCCGAGATTCCAGCGGTAAAGTATAGCGGCTGCAAGTGGGTCATCGAATTTCGAAGAGTATCATTTAAAACTAGGAATTCCGGTGATAAGCTAACAGA
>JAVCKZ010052717.1:0-17283 GCA_034780755.1 Lepetodrilus elevatus | reverse complement strand
ATATGACCAAAAAAGGCAGGTAATCGCATATTTGGCAGTCTCAGCTATAAAATAAAATTCTGGGGTAGGGGTAAGGGGGTAAGGGGGGCATGTAGTAGGGAGATCTCCCTAATCACACTCATTTCAACTTGGCATCTCTGTACACTTGAAATAGAAGAAATTTATTAAAAAACACAATCTCGTACAAATGTTTTCATAATGATACATATCATAAGCTGAATATGAGCATTCATTCTGCTACAAGTCTCCTAGTATTGAACACGCAGGGATTGTATTGCTAATGCTCCTCTGAATAGAATAAATATGTCTTTGAGCCTGATGGAAAATCAGCTTACAAAATATAGATCCTTTTTCATCAGCTGTATAACTCTTTAATTTTCTACAATACATGTATATCGGAGGTTCTCATTGCTGTGTCAATTACCGGATTAATTTTTTTTGTGCACTTTTCCTCGGGACAAGTACATGGGAATGTTAATGAATTATGGAAATTGAATGCAACATTTGTCTCGGAAGATAGTAGTGGAAAAAATCCGGTCTCCGTATTTTAAGTATCTTGGTCTAGACTGGGAAAATCACAAAATCAATATGTGAACTCGGTAGCAGCAGATCTCACAGCTACCGAAATTTGAAGGGGTTCGTCTTGACATCCGCAAACTTCAATATACGTAGGAGCTAAGGGCTGGATCAAAAAGTGTGTCTACCTAAGCTGGAAAGTGATTCACAGGTCATTTTGGAGGCAGATCAGACATATTCTCTGGCGAATCGATGGCAATGTTGAGTTTATTGTGTGATCACACATTTCTTTTCCAGGGTGCAAAATATTTTGCCTGCAGACACAGCGTTCTCGCACCTTGTGCAAAGAAACCATTTAGAAACATCGGGAGTACCATCAAAATGTAATGATTAACTTACACCGGGCTCAAAACATGCTATATTTCAATGTAATAAATCCCTATGGTGGTCGCTGGGCACAATTGCCCTCCATCAATCTTGACATACGTCTCTACCTAATGTATGATTGGTGGGCTATTGGCAAGACTCACTCTGGAGACGACTCCTAGGATGGCTGCTGGGCCCATTTCACCCCCAGTTGACAGACGTCGCAAAACTGCCTCATTTCCAACCATTAAAACTTTCTCCATATTAAATTATCGGAACTTTTAGGACTTCGAGGACCGTAAATCATTATCAGACTAATCAATGCTACCAGAGTAGGTACAAAAACATTCGCTCGGGCCAGGTGACAAAATGGCGACGACATTCCACCTATGGTGTCTGTACATTTTGACATTTAAGCGAAGACACTGGAAATCAATTGATACAGTAATTGAAATTTAGCTAAGCTTGGCTAAAATACGTTTATTGTTGATTGTTGAAAATAACAATACTATAAATACTACTTTGGTATTTAAGTATTTATCATTAATCACAATACAATATTGAGCAATAAAGAAACCAATTTCCCCATTAGTTATAATGATAAGAATTTACAGTGTTCACAGAAATAAAAGATGTTCTCTGTCAATCATGATGAGAATAATTATCTCAGAAAACATACACAGAAAGAAATTGCAAATAAAGAAATAAAACATCATAATTTCTAAAAAAGTAATGTTCTGCATGTCAATTTTCATATACTAGTAATTATTTAGAAAAAAAGTATCTATTAAAATAATAAACTACTAGTATTTAGTATATGCATGCCTACCTGTAAGGAGGTAGTGATTGAGAAATGAACCCTTAGACTAGTTTCCTCGGCCAACAGTCAACATCACTAATAAACATGTAGGTGCAAATTGGATTTTTAGTTCACAAATACAATAAGCTACTTATAACTGGACAGGAAAACAACATATGTTACTCCAACATATTGATATTGTTTGCACTATATAGTCTTGTTGTAAAGAAATAAGCAATGAGAATTGATATATACAATTGTTTGTAACATATATCATGGCTGAAACAGCTTTTCATATAATCTATGAAAGAAATACTGCATTTAAAATATGTTATATGTAACATTTCAGTGATATACGTGTCTTTTCTGCTTTGACATCAGCTTTGAATAAACATTTGTAACAGCATTCTCTGAAAACAATTTCCAAATGATATATTTACATTGAGAAATGCATATGGAATATGGACTACTACCGGTAGTACCGGTACATGTACTTTGTGCAATGCAGTGCAGTAAAGTCAAACATGTCTAACATGTATTGCTGTCCATTAGGAGATGATTTACCATTATAGTTTGGCATGAAATGCATTGACCCCTATTTCGTAGATTATCTCTGTAAATACTTCATGGAATGAAACAAAAATCTGTTTATATAACGATCACCAAATAATTTGACTACCGGTAAGTATTATTTTATGCACAGGGGCGACGTTCGAAAGAAGAAACGGATAAAAAGGCTCGATTTGCATGTGCTGATGCTCTTCTTCACATACCCGCACATACACATTCAGCCTATTTGTCTGTTCATTCTTTCGAACGTCACCCCTCTGCATAAAATAATACGTAGTCAAAATATTTGGTGAGAATGAAATTAGGTAGAATGAAATTAGAAAATGGAGTTTTTTTTGTTTTTTTATTCCATGAAGTATTTACAGAGATAATCTATGAAATAGGGGGGTCAATGCATTTCATGCCAAACTATAGTTGGTAAACATGAAATCTCTCTCAATATTAACCAAAATTGGAATAAACCTTTGGCAATAAATTCTTATAATTTTTCTCCAAATATTTTATTAATATTGTATAAAGCCAATTTCAAGCCAAATAACACATATTTGTTGTCAATAAGTCAAGGCTAACAATTGAAGAAGTATCAGATTCCTGGTTTACAAAGGTATGTATGGTGGCACATGTTCCTGGGTCTTGCTTCGTATTGAGCTGCTGTATAGTGTACCGTATGTATTGGACCCAGTGAAAAATAAAACATGTGATGTCCATACCGGTATCACAGATGGCTGCCAAATTTCTATCTGAGACTACTTAAGTTTGATTTGTCCGCCCAATAGTTGTTATTTACTGGTGTACACTCAATAGTTATCAAAAACATCATATTTGATATGAATAAAGGAAACGTTCCACTAATTAGCTTGTTTTTGAAAAATCAACTGACCTATGAAGGTATTCTAAGAAAACCTAGTCGTACCACTTTGAATTCTTAGAAAATGTAGTCATACCACTTTGGGCAATGTGGGTGGATATCAGTGGATATTAATGGCCTATAGTACATGTAATATCATTATCATCGCACAGTGTGTTCATATTTCAATTAAATGCTAGTACAATTTGTCTTTTTGTCACAGCTCCTTCTTTTGGCCAATAGTGTAGTGTCAACAAGCATCAACCATGCATGCCAGCCACCATCCATCAAGCATTTCTCTTGGGCAAAACATACCAAGACTCTCCTTCATCAATAAGATTAGCTGGTGAAAAACCTATCCAAAGTCTGTCATCACAATATCGTTCTACAAGCAATGTTTACCCGGCCCCTCAAACTCGAGCTCTTCATCATGTCAGTCCCTTTTTTAACCTTTGTGTCTTTAGTATTTCATTACAGTTGCGTCTTCAAGGCTATTACCAGAATTAATTGGACAAACCATCTCAATACCAGACGGCAACCGTCTCTCTCTGACCACAAAGTGATCGAAAATGTGTCGTAAAAATAATTGCTTTTTTCCTATGACTACAGATCATTCTGATTTTAGATCTTATTTCTAGTCTGGCCGGCCGGCCCATCAATCGATGAGATCTGCGGACAGGGAAAGGACATAGGGTGTAAAGAGACACGTCTTTCCTGACTGGCACTTCATATGTAGTTAACTCTTCACCCTCGTATACACAGTGGACATCGTCATTTTCCAGCAAAAATTTGATAAATAGGTTGAAATATTAATACCAAAAACAAATAATTTAATTCCAGAATATGTTAACACTCTCTATCTACCACTTAGTGTAAATAATTCTATATTCCAAACATATCTCGGGTCATAGCAACCTTTGGTTCATCTCTTAATTAAGCCATGGCTCTTCGTACAGTTGTTGCGGTTCTCTTTACACCCAAAAGCAAATCATTGCAAACTATATTGGAAAATGGTATTAAATGGTGGAAAATGCTAAATTAGATTACTTTAGCATTTAGAAGAACATTGTCAATATCAATTGACTTACAGTTTGTGTAGAAGACAAATTAGTTTCATGTTGCTTTTGATATATAGATCCACATTTAGAAAAATATGTCAAAATGTAGCACTGACATTATTACAATAATGGGATTTGCTGAATATATGACAGCAGATGTATTTGGAAAAGTCAGAAATGTGGGAATATTTTCTGGCAAAGCTTATTAATATTTCTCAAAAGAAAGGACAGGATAATTATTTCTGAAAGGTCATTGTAATAACCACAAGTCACCAAAATTAATAATTTTATAAATTATCTTTTCCCCTCGTTTGTTCATGAGTTGTGACATTTCACAGTGTCATTATCATTTATACCACACCCACTTTGTAACAAACATCCCTTTTGTTTATCGACAATCACATAGACAAAAATAGAACAAAATTAAAGCGCATCAGCTAAAATACCATAATACCTTAAACATGTATTCCTATGTAGCTGTAATATAATAATGTGGAAATCTTCAAATCTTCGAATCATTCAAAAACTATTCAATAATATCACATCAATCAAATTGCAAAAATAACTAACGACAGAGCCAAATTACATTAGTATGTTTAAGTATTTTTTTCCCCAACCAACATATTCAGCATGACATGTCATCTTCTCAGACAGTTTGGCTGCTAAATGACAGGAATAGTAACACAAAGATTAACAATTAGTTCTGAAAGCTATACTGCCTTAGTGTCTCCTACAAAAAGCTCAAGACGAATTATTAGACTCACTCAAATAGCAAGTAAATGGAATGCATTGTTACCTGCTTTTAAAGGTACTTTTTGTTTGTTTTATTTTGGGTCTAAAATTAACAAGAGATGAAAGACATTAAATACCAAAAAAATAATGTTCTGAAATTCTAGAAAATGATAAAAATATGATGTAATGAGAAAGTAACATACATTTTGGTAATTAATGTCTTACAGATATTGTTTACTGAAACATCCATTCTTTATATAATAAAAACATAATAATAATTGATAAACTGTTCAGTTTACTATACTATGAACTAATAAAAATAATACATTCTTTTGGTAATTAACACATCAATCATTAAAAGCCAGTGTTTTCTAATAAAGCTATAGTTTGTACGTCATCTGGGCATATGTTGTTATGTCATCTTCTTCATGTGACATTAGCATAACAACAGCTGCAGCAGAATTTCGGCAATTGCTTATTTAATGACAGATCATGAAGGCATCAACGACTATTTTAATTATCAACCCAATCAAAAAAAAATAATCAATATTAATTTTGGAATGTATGATTTAATATAATATATTTACATAGACAATCAGAACAAAAATTTAATTTATGTATCAGTATTATTGGATAGAAGGTATTATATGGCATATTGTTGCAACACACCAGAGACTTGAATACAACATCCACATCTTCAAAAAGGTGTACTGCTGTAGACGTTGAAGTGAAAAAGCTGAAATCTGATTGTAACAAGAGCCTGGGAATACTACAGACCATAGCAAGAGTAAGCACCAACAGTGCCTAGATGGAAACTACAGCTAGGCATGGAAATATATCTTTACACATAGTAATGAAATGCTTGGACTGCATCCAACCATTGCCCAGATCTACACCATTCAAAATACCAGTTCTTTAGGGCATCTCTGGTTGCCTCCAGCGTGGAATGAGTAACAGCAACATCCTTCATAATATCCTATCTATGGTTCAGAGGAAATGAAGAAATGAGGAATGGCTAATGAGTAGCTCTGAGAAACAGGCCCAAAAGTTATGATTTCATGCTAAAACTCAAATTTTGCTTTGGGAGGAGCACAGAATTGTAACCTCAGGGATTGCTGTTTCCAGGTGCACATTTATACATGGAATAGTGTTTTTCTTATATTTTTCAGATAGATCCTGGAAATTGGATGACACAACAACAGGGTTGGTGTATATTTGTTTCCTTGTCAGGATTTCTATTGCACCAGAGCAGATTGCTCAGAGAAATATTCAAATGAAATGTACAGTTATGAAACACAGCTTTCCATAGATAATAGAAAGCTATAATACAAGTAAATATTTCCTAGTAAAATTTTAGACCATGTACAAAAGAATGGCTCAACCAAAAATGTTTCAGGGATGTTTTGAATTGCAAACAGTTCACAAAATTCTATATTTGGAATGACATAACAGAATACCTATGCAGTGTTTTAGCACACATCCTTGTGACATTCTGGACGGTGTTCAAAATTACTGCTGGCCCGCTGGCCCGGCCATTTCTCCCAACGCTAAAGGTATCCTAAGCGCTAGTAGAAATTCATGTTTTTTTCTAAAACCTTTGTTATTTGTATCATTATTCGGGCCAGTATGTTTCCAGCGGTAATTTCGAACACTGATTCTAGACCTATGGTAAATACTTCATTTCAGTGCTTGCCAGTTTGGCCATTGTATCAGAGGTGTATTGGAGACCCTGCTAATTAAATCTTGCAATGGAAGTGACTAAGACAAAGCTGAAGTAAGGAAGCCCGGTCTAAGATAAATTGATTCATCCCTTCCCCCGCTGCCGTAATTGTACTTTCATCACGCCAACGCTCATCACCACCACATTAACAAACAATCTCTACATTTTTGCATAAACAAAGCTGTTGTCAGTTTTGCCAGCTAGCAGTAATGTGTGTTTGAAGGGCCTCCTCGTTGATTGTCTTATAGATCTATAATAGGTCTAGACATTGTCACATCCCATGATATTTCTGCCTAATGTTCAAGCGTCATCACAGCGACATCACCAACAGTAATTACCAAAAATGGCACTGTCTCTGCATGACCTATTTGAAAGTTAACTCTTAAAATTCCAACGTACACGTCTTTAGACCATCTCAACAGTTTCTGTTTCATTTATTTTTTGTTCAAAAGAACACTGAGAGTTCAACAAACTGTTCTATTTTAATTCCCACTAGCCTGAAAAGAAGTGTAGGGTTAAAATGAAACAAAACTACAAGTTGTATTACCAACATAAGGGTTAAAACATCTCACAGACAAGAACAGCATTTTTCCATTTGACAATATAACAGACCTACATAAAGTAAGACAGTTTAGAAGAAGTCTTCTTTCTTGTATCAAATTTTACTTTGAGTGTGTCGAATGGAACACCAATGAAATAACATCCTTATTAAAAATGGCCAAATCAATTCTTCAGGTTTCCTCTTTAGATACCTTAGCTTTAGATGACCCTCATCATGGAAAGAAGTAATACTCTCAACATCAAATTAATAGCCTGGGCCTGCCACAGGACAGAGATGTGAAAACTGATAGGCCTGGACAGGATGTTGAAGACGTATACATAACTGACAACTAATGTCTATCTCTGCAGACACAGTCATATTGAGTGTCAATGTTGAGGGATACGTTTCCTTTTTCACCCTTTCCATTGTATATTATCACAGAAAAAGGAGTCGCACGTTATAATGTCTAATTATCACCTTCATATTCCATCGATTGTATATTATATAAAAATGAATTGCATGTTATAATATTATTTATCAAAATAAATTTTAGAACAAATTGAAAAAAATTCCATCAGTCTTTCAACCTAATGGCAAATCTTTTGGGGGTAGGTTCAATTCTGTATGGCAAATCTTTTGGGGGTAGGTTCACTTCTGTACATACATTTCCATCCATATTTTTGTCTAACTTACCCACCATTTACATTTAAAAAATATTTAAATAACAAGTTACCCTTTTTTAATTTTTAAAGAATGTCAGTAAATGAATGGCTACAATATAACACAATTTGAACACAATGCAGAATACTACGGTCATAACATTCCTCCATCCATTATACAAAGTACAGTAGAGGACTGCCAAGGCAGATATCATAACTATGTACAGACCATAGATATCATTAACTCTTTACTATATACAGACCATAAATATCATTAACTCTTTGCTATGTACAGACCAATGTCACCATAGATATAATTAACTCTTTACTATATACAGACCATAGATATCATTAACTCTTTACTATATACAGACCATAGATATCATTAACTCTTTGCTATATACAGACCACAAATATCATTAACTCTTTACTATATACAGACCATAGATATCATTAACTCTTTGCTATGTACAGACCATAGATATCATTAACTGTTCACAGGCCGTGTTTTTGACCACTATAGGTGTCACTGTCATCATAACAGGATGTGCTGGAAATGACCGGTATCCATTCATTGTGATATTTTCCCCATCTATCCCTGGGAAAGGATTCAATACTCCATGAGCCTCTACTACTGTTTTGTCGTCTCCACTTACCTATTAGAACACACTTTTGTCAGTAATGCTGATATGGATACAGGGATATTTTTGACGTGCCGTCTACATTTGTTGTCATGTTATCCCAAAGTGACATCGTGAGGTAATTTGGCAGGAATCAATCTGCATGGTTACTATTGTGTTCCTATTCTTATCCTTGCGCTTGCCATTGATCATTAGAGATTGTGACCAGATCTCGTTAAAAAAAAACCTAGCAACTCTTTCCTATTTTGTGCGGTGAAGCTGTATGAGAAGACAAATACAATTCCTCGTGATACACAGAAAGTTCAGAAACCCTGGACAGTGGGTAGTTACGGTATTGCATGGCCAGGCGAAAAGGGTTCTGGAACAGGAATAGGGTTGCAAAGTAAATACATGAAAAGGGTAATACATATCTGTATAGAAATTATATTAGAAAGAGGGTGTGCACTGTGCACCCCTCTCCAAATCGCAAACCCGACTATGGGTTAGCCTTGGTAATTGGGATACACTGGACTATAGGAGGTTCTTCACCCAGCTACATTACCATCCAGACCCCACAAGCAAGATCAGTTATTCACTGGTTTCTGGGAGCCAAGCACACCAGTAAAATGGGTCCATTAAAATGTCAATCTAATATAGCATGTACTGATATGTTGGAATTTTGTTGTTGTTGTTGTTTTAGAACTTCTGAAAGATATTTCACTGCATGTTAGCTTTCAGAAGGAGGAAGCCAACACCTGTAGCACACAGTGTTACAGTAAACCTGTATCGTCTGGTACCAATGAACCAAGGATGATATTTACACCACAAAAGTTAAGCTTGCATTTTATCATGATACTGTAAATCATGAAATTAATGCGAGCAGAATATTAATGCGAAAAATGCGACCGCTGTATTATCACATTTAATTGCTGTGCATTAAAGGTAAGACCTGGGAAAAAACATGTATGGAGACATGACCGTTCACATTTTATTGCTGTCGCATTTACGTCTAATATCTAGAGATTGCATTACATTAGTGACGCATTAATTTACAGTATTACTGGACAGGCAACTTCTGCAGATATTAATGCAAGGACCCCCAGACTGGGTTTGAACTCAGCAACGTCAGCTTCAAAGACGTATGATCTACCTCCACACTAACACATGCACATCGTGCATACTCGTGGACACTTCAGCTTCACACTGCTATGAAATTAAATTAAGTTTTGCATCACGACCTATTCTTGAAATGTGAGCATGTGTTTGCCTTTGGTGCCAGATCTTCTGCTCATCTGTATTCACTTTGACAGTCAAGAGAAGTATACTCAGTGCATAGCAATAGAAATCTTTATTATTTAATAAGCTCATGCCACATTAACTGACTCAATGATTTGTTGAAATGCTGACAGAAATACAATAAGTGTATTCACTGAGCAAGGATCCAATTTAGATATGAAAATAATGCTGTTTCATTTAAGCAAGTTCTTAAAAAAGATTATTCATGTTAAACTGACTTATTTTATTGAATAGTGAATTCTTCTTTGTCAGTCAGTTAAGAGTAATTAATTTGTTTCTCTTAGAATTCCCTCTACCATTCTCCATGTATTGAGATAGGCATTAATATGTATCACTTGAACACATCACATTGATCACTGTGCCATATTTATATACCCCCCCCCACCCCACCCCCCAAAAAATGCATTTGATTCACTGGTCAAGAATCACACTAAAAAAAGCATATGGTACCGGTAAATACACTAAAAATAATAAATTATCAAGAACTAATATAATTTCATATCTAAATTATAAGATATAATCTTCCCCGAATCATGTATCAGCTGTGTATGGTATACTGTATATATATAGAATCTATATGCATTATTTTTAGCTTCACATGAGTGCACATGAACGTGTTGACCTCTTATGCAAGACATTTGCCCCTTGACCTCTCCCACAGCTGTTCAAGTTCTTTACTACCCCACATAATCTACCTGGACAAACACAGGTCATCAAAGAACGGTAATTAAGTTTTCAAGTGTTGGGTTCTGCCCTTTTGAGCAAACATTACATGACCAATAGATAATCCAAAAATAAATCCATCTACTTATAAACTTCCAATATAGAATGCAATAAAACAATTCTTCATATTGTCTTTAAAAAATAATTCTTAAAATATGTTCACTTATTCCATTACTGTCCAGCAATGCACTGTCCAGCAATGAGCACTGTCCAGCTATGAGGTCCATGTGAAGTAAAATTCAATACACACGCTTAGAGCCTTTCTTTGCAGTAGCTCTTTTGTGTCCAGGGAAGAAAGCTGTTACGGCTTCTACACAAGCCGGGACAAAAACATGTGAAGGATTGCTGTGTCGCAGCTAACAGCACGGGCAGCATTTCTCCGCTGAATGGAGGGCCCAGAAATATGCTCTTGACCGCACAAAAAGCTTGTTTAACAGAGCCAATGCATGGCCGGGGCAATTATCTGCCAACAAATATTAACAAAACAGATCGGGAGTTAACACGACAGCCACAGATGCCAGACAGTATTGCAATTTAACACTTAATGATCTAAAAACGTGCTATCTAGATTTTTTGGTGAACCTTAATTTACAGTTATGTTATGGATTGCAGGATTTATTGAATGGAATTATCATACATTACACCACTGACCAGCACTGATTAGGAATTTTTATGAGGGTATTTTTTTTTATTAAAAGAGAAGCATTAATATAAATATGATATAATAATACTATAATACTAGTGTTACATCTTCATGTACATATTTGTAAAAGATAGAGTTATTGTTGTTACTTGGATATTAGGTATATTGTTGGTTCAATCTTGGACTTGACATTGTAGACAAAAGATGAATGGAAGAAAGAGCAATTAGCTTGGTTTAATGAAATAAAGAATTCAATAACTTTGCATATTTCATTACACAGATGAAATAAAAAGAATTTAAAATTCCTGATTGACTGGATATGTTAAGAAATTGTATGAGAAGATACCGACAAAGACTTGTTAATGTTTCAGAAAGTCATCGTGACAGTTCCAATGTCGTTCTGTCATTAGTGAGGAAAGACCTGAAGACCAAGAGAGGCATCTAACAATTATCATATCCCAAGCAGTTTTATGTTGGTCACCATGAATTATTCACTCGGCAATCGAGGGAAATGTGCGTAAAGTGTTAATATGATACGAGTATTTCAAGCATCGCCACCTCAGGATTCTACTCTGTCCACCACAGTCCCTGGGAAGACCTAGGAAGCCATCTCCGAGACCAGCAATATAAAGGGTAAATCAGTCTTTGAGACCAGCAAGATAAAGGGTAAATCCGTCTCGGAGACCAGCAAGATAAAGGTAAACCTGTCTCTGACCAGCAAGATTGGCAAATCTGTCTCCGAGACCAGCAAGGTAAAGGGTAAATCTGTCTGAGACCAGCAAGATAAAGGGTAAATCTGTCTCCGAGACCAGCAAGATAAAGGGTAAATCTGTTTCTGAGACCAGCAAGATAAAGGGTCAATCTGTCTGAGACCAGCAAGATTGGTAAATCTGTCTCTGAGACCAGCAAGATAAAGGGTAAAGCTGTCTCTGAGACCAGCAAGATAAAGGGTAAGTCTGTCTCCAAGACCAGCAAGAGAAAGGGTAAATCAGTCTCCGAGACCAGCAAGATAAAGGATAAATCTGTCTCAGAGACCAGCAAGATAATGGGTAAATCAGTCTCCGAGACAAGCAAGATAAAGGGTAAATTAAAACATTATACAGACATGCCAGTCTTGAAATAGTGCCACACTGTCATGAAATATGAAGTTATCTGTGACAGCGTGTATGTCAGAACTGTCAGATGACTGATATCAGTTACACAGCTGAATGCTGAGTAAATATTTTCACATTTTCTGCACAATTAACATGTAGAAATGAAAGCAATTATATATCCTACATATTAATATAGGTAAATTCTGTTTTTAAAAAATAAATATCCATTTTAAAACAAAATTAATTATTTTAAAAATGTTTTAGCAATTAAATTTATATACAGTCTACATACATTTAAAATAAAAAATTTAAATAGTCAAAAAATTTATTATGATTTTGTTTTAATTAGATACAAATTCTACAGTATATATATGATTAGAATTGGTCTGACAAGGATAGCAACAGTTCCTGCAAGATTTCTATTGATGTGCAACACACTATTATACAAAGTTTGTATATATTAAGTTAATGAACACCATTATACACAGGTTTGTGCAGTATATACATGAACTCAAACATTGAAAGTTGTGAGCAGTAAATACAAATTAATGATATATAAAATGCAAATCAACAATATCATATTTGAATTTTAAGACATTTTTTATTTTTTTTAAAAAACAACATAAACTTTTAATGTTAATAAAATTGAAAGAAAATAAATAGATGAAAAAGTGAATACAAATACATCTATCATGCAATCACAGATAAACAAATTATATCACAATATATAAATTTAAATAATTTAAAAAAAAATAAAAAAGTCATCAAATTAAATAGTAATGATGACAATGTTAATGTTAGTAAAACCGAAAGGAACTGAAAGTACATACCAAAAGTGCAACATAAAAGTCCTCATGCAAAAGCTGGTGCCAAAAAGCTACCTTGAAGGAAGAGAGTTTGGCGAACAGGCAGAAGGTTGGACGTTCATCAATAAAACATGAGGATCAATTGATTTTGGTAGGCAGGCACACTTCTGGCACGAGGCACCTGTCCTTGCAAGTTAGTGGACACTGCTGGACAATGGTCAGTCTGTACGTGGAGTGACAATGGCTAAAAATGGACTCATCTGCCCAAAAATCTCCAAGGAATGAAAATACTCTCCGGACAATGAGTGACCACTTGACCACTCGTTTGGTAACCATGGTTTCTGCAACACCAGCAATGATTGATTTTAGACCACTAATCAATTTTTAATCAATGATATTTTGTGTGATGCTAAAACAAACTGCACTTGAGAGAGTATACCTAATGTGCTGTAGACTATTTGTGAACTTTTCTAAACTTTATTTTTGCATGTGTGTGTGCGTGTAAAAGTTGTGCAGCTGACCAATCAAACAGCTTTTGTAGTGGTCAGTTTGACCAGATACAGCACCACTGGACAGCTGGTCTTTGAATAAAACAATGCAAGAAAATACAAAAGAAATTAGCAGCTTAAAGGTTGTATTTAAAGCATCAAAACCATCCTCTTGTGTGAATGACATGGAGATGAATAGAGGTGTGTAGATTTATTGACCTGGCCGTAGAGGTCACCTTTCTATTAACATGATGCTATAATCTATTGGCTCGTCCCGGTCTCGCGCCAAAACACTAAAAACATTAACATTCAACTACTTGCACTTTCACAGCATTTTGAATTAATTTTGATTTAAATGGGGGTGAAATTGGATGAATTGAAGTGTAGTATTTTGGCAGACAAAAGCATGCTGGGTGACAATAAAGCTGACCGCGATGCGCGTCTGCTATCTCTGCCGGTGCCCTGGGACCCGCCACCAGCTACAATACCAGAAAATTGCCAAGGGGATCCTATTTTTGCCGGCGCACTTCTTTATGTCAGAGGTCAGTGAGCAGATGACCATCTCTCCGGACAATACTGACCACTGGCCTTTCAGCTGCACGCAAAATGTTCGATTTACAAAAACCTCCGTCCCTGATCGACAAAAGGCATTCTCTATAAATAGAATTCATTAATTTTCATTTCTAAGGGATGGGCAGTGGTCATCCCCAAACCGATGAATCTAACTGTCAGATGTCCGTGCGCTTGACCATTCATTATCTGTATCTGCGAGCTGCTTTGTTCAAAAGCCTTTGTTATCTCTCAAATTTTACAGCAATTAAAACTGATGCAGTGTCTTCAGCTCACTGCTTTCATCATCGGAAATTTTAAATGCAAACTTTTGCAGCTGTTTTAACTCTAAAGGTGATGATCTCAAATGGAAACCTTGGCAAAATTGCCATAAAAGATGTGCGGCAAGATTTGAAGACAGACAAAATGATATTCATTATGCATAATTAAGCACCGTCATTTACTAAAGCCAAGACCCTGACAAAGGACGTGCCATCGATGCTAAACTTTCTTAAAATAGTCTTAGATGACAGATTTGATAAACAGAGATTTGAATCTGAGCTTTATGCAGGCAGGTCCTCAGTGTTTTAATTACTGCTCAGCCTCATAACCATGATAACCCCTAGCAAAACTAACCAGAAAACTGTGAGCTATATTTCATTTCATGCTAGATGGTACATATAGCGCTAGCATTTATTCAACAGAAGATATTTAAAATAAAATGTGAGATTAAAATATAAGTCACAGATATTGTAAAACAGAAGGTATATGTATCTAAATGAAATTGATAATGCTGGATATGGCTGGTATTGTGAGTTTTCCCTAAACCTGAAATACTTCGACTCCAGAATAAATCAAAGTGATCATAAAGCTTTAGTTTGAAATTAAATCCATCAAATTATTTAGTTTCATATAAGATCGAAACAACCACTACCATTGAAGGTAATAATGCTTAATTATTCATATCTCAAATAGATGGATCTAATTGTATAAAATCGTCAAAATAAACAGGAAGAAAGAAAACCCATTTGATAAACCACCAAGGGAAATTAATCCAATTAAAGCATGGCATGGGTCGCTATTAGCAAATAGCATTTGCACATTTAGCCAGCATAGTACAAACAGTACGTTAATGTTGAAGAACGCTTATGAAATGGAAGGAAAGGTTTCATTCAACCAATGGGAATCCTGGAATTTGCATAGAAAAGCCCAAAGTATGGGGAACAGAATCCGATTCATATAATGTGATTGTTTCAGCAAACATATCTTTGTGTAACTTGAGATTAGATCTATGTGTGTGATATGTGCTGATTTTCTTGTGTCTCTGTGGCTTTTCCTTATCACTCCCTCAGCTCTTCTAAGACCCTCCCCAAATTGGTCTATTGCCATAACCAGGCAATTCACTTGGGAAAAGACATTAATTTGATTGCTACAATGTCATTATGCTTTCATCTTGGAAGAAAGATGGAGCAGAGCTATTCTTGTACTAATATTGTATACATACACTGCATACATGGGTACTATGGATAGCGAAATCGCAGTGTCCTTATCGAAGCAAAGACAATGCGACACCATCATCAATATTATAATCAACATACAGTAATTTCATTTCCTGCTAAATCAAAAGTACAAGATAAATACAACTTATCTTGAATGGCAAGACTCATTACAAGAAATCCCAAAATATAATGACATTAAATTGGCAATAATATATTGATATACAAAATTAGTCCTGAATATTCATATTGTAAATGGTACTTACGGTAAATGATACATGATTTTCTTACCTTTACGGAGTAGGAATGAACAAACCAACAGGAATGGTAAAATTGGAGGATATATTGGTAAACACTTCCAAGACCATCGGTCTTCACCTGATAAACAACTTAGCCATTCCACATAGTCAACTATTGTTTTACCACAAAGAGAAGTTTAAAAATTAATCATATTGCTTTGTAAATGAGTTGTTTTAGCTGTGAAGGTTTTGACTGCACCACAGGGAACTTTGGCAAGCATATCATGGTCGACAGACTCCTGAGGATCTCTCAGATGACTTATTGATGAACACAGATTCATAAAGCAATACATGAAAGAAGATGAAAACACTAATAGTTCATTTAACTATATCAATATTCATAGCACTACTCTAGAGGTTTTGATTCGCAATTTGCCTTCACAGAAGTATTGAAGTTAAAGAAATTCGCAAAACAATTGGTTATTTATTTCTATGGGTATTTCTTTTTTAACATTCAATTGATTTCAACTCATTAACAAGCCGATGTGTACATTATTCATGTCACTTCCTTTAGATCATATGCCAGCCAAAGTGCGTTATAGACATGCTAAACTACCTCAGTATATTCTGGGTAAATATTACTCAGTGCAGTTCAAATCTTTCTCATGCCTGATAATTACGATAATAAGCCAACTTTGCTCAGAGATTTTTTTTAAAAAAGGAGGCTATTGAAAAAATTCCACTTGATTCTGCAATGCCATGAGAAGCAATTAGACATATTCTGAGCTTTAACAAATAAGCTGACAAACCCATTCATTTAGATATTTATTGTTAACATTATTGTGTAGACTGTTATTTCTTTAACAGCTCATATCTCTCTCTCTATCTCTCTCTCTCTCTCTCTCTCTCTCTCTCTCTCTCTCTCTACCTCTCTCTCACTCACTCAAACACACACACACACACATACTGTTCTACAGGATATATTGGGCTGCCTCCAGCATGGAGAAGGTTAAATTCAGAAAGGATTCCAAGAGGTCAGTGGCAGTGCAGAGTTTTTGTGACAACAGACATACCCAGCTGTTGGGAAATATATTCCTTTGGCTGTATCAACAGTTACATAACATGGTGACAGATTGACTACAACCATGGATTTAATTACAACTGCAAGGCTCAACTTGATAAATATTGACTTCAAGAAGCAAGTGAGATGTTAACAACTTTGCATGTAGCAGTGTCATCTTTGGCTTGAGTGCCAAATTGTGTATATTTTACATAGAACATGTGGCACTCTTTTAGATTGAAGCCAGGGGGTTCTCAAGCATACTTGGTATTATAATATAAGCCAATACACACAGAATATTTCCATTTAAGATGAGATGAGCTAAGGATGGATCTGTAGTCTGTACCGATCGAAAAATGTTCAATCCTCAACATGAATTTGTCTTTCAGTAGTAGTAGTAGTAGTAGTAGTAGTAGTAGTAGTAGTAGTAGTAGTAGTAGTAGTAGTAGTAGTAGTAGTAG
>JAVCKZ010052706.1:0-17285 GCA_034780755.1 Lepetodrilus elevatus | reverse complement strand
CGCAGGTTTACTGCAACATTCAGCGCTATGGATGTTGCGGGTTTCCTCCTGCCCTAAACTGACAAGTCGTGATATTACACAAGGCCGTCCTATCTACGGTAGTGCTGTACACTAGTTCTACAAAACACTGGTGATCTCTGAGCACTCAACTGATGTCAGCATAACCCGAAAATAGGTGTTATGTTATGAGTATTGAAACACCAAGCATACTACTTGTACATTGAACCCTCTAGACTACCGTAACCATATTCTCAGAGGGTGAAGATACAAGAGTTATAACTTATATAGCAATCCTACTGATTGGATATGATACAGTGTAATAAGTCCAGCTACTGAAAGTTTTACCCTCTGGCGTATATTCCCTTTCCTTAACTCTGTCCATGCTGTAGGCAACCAGAGATTCCCTAAAGAGCGTTGTCTATACATAATCCAGCAGGGAGAGGGTTAATCATGTTGATTGTTTCTGGATATGTGTCTGGGAATACGACAATTTCAGTGAGAATTATATATTTCCATATCGTGGAATTGGTATCCACTGCGGACAGGTGGAGTAGACACTGATCCACCATCGTCGCAAATGGGTGAAAGATTCCCGCAGCGATGTTAAACTCCATATTCACTCACTCACTCACTCACTCACTCACTCACTCACTGATCCACCAGACTGTCATGACAACACTATCTCTACATTTCCATCAATATTTGAAGAACTTGTACTTAGACTTGTTGTTAATTTGAAAATTACCATATAATAGCCTTTAATCATGTTAATTAAGATAACTTTGTACAAATGCATTTGATGTTATTTATGGTATCATTTCCCTAATTTTTAGTCGTCGCCTATGGGTGAGATATTCCCGCCGCGACGTTAAACATTAATTCAATAAAAAAAAACACTAATTTTTACAGACTTTTAATAGCTTTTTAAAAGTACATTTTGGTTCGATAGGTTCGATTTCAAGCGGGGATATCTTGGTCCTCCGCTGATCTCAGGTTACAATGGTTTTGTACAAATTTCTCCAGTATCGGAGGATCCTCCTGGGGGGATAGTGGTGCTGTCAATCATGAGTGAGTGCTTCTTAATCAAGCCCCTGGTCATCAACAGCTGATCCTCCGACTCCACCCATTTATCAGCAGTCATGTAGCTGTTGCTGCTCTCAAGAAAGCGGCTAGGACGCTCAAAGGATGTCCTTTTGTTGAGACTTCTGGTGTCTGCCAAAGTGTACCGATGTCAAACTGCTTAACCTGTGATCATCACTCACTCCGTATTACAAGTCGTCCTGATCACCACTGTGCATTGTGGGCTTCCTGCAGAGACATTGGGCTGTTTTTGTTGCACCATCGGTGTGGGTGGAAAACTGATTTTTGAAAAACATGAATGTGACAGTGACAGAATGACTTGTTCATGGTCTGCGGCTCCGAGTCTGGGTGTCTATCTGGGAATACGGTTTTGGTTTGTGTGCACTGATAGTGCCGCTTGCCACTTCTGCATCTTACAGTAGTTTGTCAGTTCTCCTTCTAACATTGTCCCTCCACCTTGAGATCATGAACATAC
This sequence comes from Lepetodrilus elevatus, assembly GCA_034780755.1. Lineage (NCBI taxonomy): Eukaryota > Metazoa > Mollusca > Gastropoda > Lepetellida > Lepetodrilidae > Lepetodrilus > Lepetodrilus elevatus. The sequence continues at coordinate 15,730 of JAVCKZ010052706.1, read as the reverse complement.
ATACACACTCACTGTAGATATGTACTGTATGTCTTGATGAATATATTTACAAAATTCCTAATTTCCTTTTATGAGAAATTCTTCTTCATCCATGTTTAATATTCCAATTGACAGTCTAATTATATTATATTATATTTATTATGAGTATTTCTACTTCATTAACCATAGTTAATTTAATCTTATTCCTGGATGTAATGGGTAATGCCAAGTAGGCTGGAAGTAATCGGTAATGTAAAGTAGTTGAGAGGTTTATGACCATTCCCCAGGAATATTCAAGTTAACTGGGTTTTTTTTTAAATGTCTTCAACATATGTCAGATCTTTATGACGTTAACAATGTTTGTATCACGGTGCCTTCACCTATGTCTTAGATACAAATGGACCATGTATTGATAATGACATGAACTGGTACAAATAGAAAGACTGAAGAATTAGCTTTGACAGTTAGAATTAAGAAGTGATCATTGCTTTCATGCAGATTCAATCAATGTTAAAAATGATCATTGCAACAAGAGGGGAAAAACACACGAGCAAAACTAGAAGTAAAATTAACTTGTATGAACGAGCATCTGTGCAAGTGTGACAACAACTCCAATTAGACACGACAAGACCTGTTCTGGCCTGGAGAACTCAAAAACATTATGGATGAACTCAGAATTTCATCGACTGAATTCTTAATTTCTCAGGATGCCCAGTAGTATTGGGAAATAGTTTGAGACACTCGCGGGAGCAAAACAGTATTGAAGTTCTTGAAGGCCACTTCATCAAAAGAAAACATTCCACTGTTCTGAAATAGCTTTAATTTTTTTTACGAGCATGCATAGCCACACGCTGATGGTTGTTCCCACTTCGGAAACCCTTGACCATTCCTGCTTTCATGTTTGTTCAGCCAATTTTCAAGTCTTGTTCAATGTTTATGAACCTTTCAATTTTCCGTCATACATGTCAATTTTGTTTGTATACACATTTTTTTATGTGATTTTCAATTATAAGACTGTTTTATTTTTACCCTCTCCATGCTAATGGCAACCTGTGAAACCCTAAGGAAGCTGTGCTTGTACCTAATCCAGCAGGGAGAGGGTTAAAGTCGTCTTTGGAGTACTGCAATCTGTCAATAAGTGTGATTAATATTCACAAATCTTCTGCAAGCAATGCGTTATTGTAAACTGTGATCTCTGATGTTTCATTAACCCTCTCCATGCCGGATTAGGCAAAATCACTGCTCATTAGGGCAATGGTTGCCTTCAGCAGGGAGAGGGTTAATGGAAATATACTTATATTGAACTCATTGAAGAAGAACATAAACTAAAGTTAATGTGGATGGATGGTGACCTGTGTTTGCAGTGACCATTGCTAACCACCAGCACGTTGTGAAATTGCTTGTGTATTATGATAGACAGCCCAATCATGGAAGGATGATATGCTATGAACACAATTATTATTGGGAAGTTGACCTCATTCATGTTATGCGCTTGCTTGAATGCCCTCACATATTGGATAGAGAGAGAAATGAGAGAAAGAAAGAAAGTGAGAGATGAAGAGACCGAGGGGGAGGGAAGGAGAGAGAGATGAGAGAGAAAGTTGGTATATATGCTTGACACATGTAGTTATTTTATGTATGTGTGGGTGTTGTGTCTCGGATGACATCAAAATAGGATTGTGGACATTATTCCTTACACAAATACATTAGGACTGTATGCATGGCGGCTCCTAGTTAACGGCTATGTACAGTAGGTGTTAGTACAAGATATCTTTATGAAAATGAACAGCAAGAGACCGCACTCACAGACAAGTTTGAGATCACAGTCAACTTTTTATGTTGACCTCACATTTAACATTATCACATTTAACATTATCACGTTAGCTTGAGGCAGATATGTATTTCCAGACTCACAAGAACGGTTCTCAAATTTCAGTTCTAACAGACTGCCATCTTTTCATGTTCAACAAAATTGATATCATCAATGATCAGCCACAGAATTAAATATCAAATAGGATCATTATTTCCCATGGTGAGGTCCGTAGGTCTCGGCATTTGATTAGAATCTCGCCACGTGCCATAGGGATGGGGTTTTTGCCTGGATCTCCTCAGCTTCTTCACTGCAGTGGACATGACCTGACCTTTGCTGACCTTTGCTGGCCAGCGTGATATGATTATGAGTAATTTGTGATGGACAGGCCAATCATGTCGGTGTGCATGTCAATCGCTGAAGATGGCATGTTGTGTACACAGCCGTGATTGGACATTGATTTCACAATGGCGACGACTCGCTGAAGTAGGCGGGAACTTTTCATTGCAGAGCTTGACAATATTGAATCACATCAAGCATGTTGACATATTACCAGTGTGTGCTTGCCTTCATATTAAGGGGTACATTCTTTCGGATGTACATCAATTTGACTCGACAGAAATACAAATTTTAATATGAATTTGGACATCATATCCCTTGGATATCGAGACTAATAATGATGTGTATGAAGTAGTACTAATAGCAGTAACTGGAAGTAGGGTAGACAGGATAGATTTGGTGTGACGTCCTACTGGCACCAAAAGTCAGATACTGTGTCATCTATAGTATAGATTTCAGCAATTACTTGTCAAATATTAGTTACTAGATTCAACTCTTGTCTAGGTAGGTGACTTGGATGTAGTTCGGTGGATAGCTGGAATGTTTGTATTGAGAATTCATCCCAGTGTATATTCTATAATCTGTTTATGTAGTGTATTATCTGTATTTAGTATGTAATCTTTTACAATTATCTATGCTTCATAGACTATTTTGTTCCAGTACATTTAACATATGACAACCACTCTACAAGCAATGAAATAGTTGCTAAATATCAATAGATATGAAGAATCCCATTGAAACTTTTTCTGTTTGTAATGCAGTTATTAGCTAGCTCCAACATTGAGATTGCTGAACACTCAGGGCACTATCCTCACTAGGTTTGCAATCATACTGAACTTGGTGATACTATCACTGAGTTAGTCACTGTGTTACACGCAAGTTAGTACAGGGATGAACGAAAAACACGTATTACTATTAGATTCTAAATGCCATTGGTGTACATGAGGGAATTATTTCCAATGTATTTAATCTTGATTTAATTACATTATTTCAAATAGATATGATGTGATACTAATAATCTACATTGTTACAAATTTATTTCCGATAAATGAAAGATGAAAAAGCCTTGTATTGTAATTGATGCAAATGAATGTCGCAACTATCCGTACATTCAAATTGCATGACTTAGATTTGATCTCGTCAGGGCATCCTCTCATCTGCATGCCGCCAATCAATTGGACATAATGAACTATATTTCAGTATTCCAACTTGAATTTTCAAAGTTTCTTCAACAAAAATGTCTTTGAACTTTGTCCAGGGATGAGATGAGAAAACTTATCAGAACATTTCCGTTAACCTACCAGAACTTAGTGACGAGTTTCCCCTTACAAACTGCTGACTAATCAGTGTCTATGCCGAGACAAGAAAGGGACAAATTCATCGGATACGTCCATTGGCATTGTCCCCGAGGGACTCCAACACTGAGCTAATCAAGGTCTCCAATGCTCCTCGGAATGAGGAGCCAATGCTCCTCTGAATGAGGAGCATGTTCCAGGCTTCTTCTTATAGTCCACTCTCGCTGTACGGCTGCGTGTTCCGACTTAATCTACATTTCCCAACACAGGACTCGCTTAATCCATCACTTAATAAATATTCCAGTTTCTCTCATTTTACTTTCTTCAAGGCACTCTGGGTATTAACAACGGAACCAGCAATACCAAGGGCATTAGCTTGCTGCTTTATATATCATGTGTTTCTTTTCGTATTGATTCCGTATTCTTGTAATCTATTAATGGATCAAAAATGCATCCTGGAAATATTATTCTAGAACAAAGAATTTGTTTTTTAAGGAATGTGAAGATTTTTTCCCCCCGAGCTAAATCACCATATTAAAAGATGAAAGGCCATTGAAAGCAGCTTCACAGAGAATTAAAAGCTGCCTTCAATTTAGTTTGACATTAATTTGCTGTTGTTGGCTATTATACCAGCTGATATTTAAATCGATGAAACTGAATAATTAAATTGATAATATCCTTTTCGTTATTTTCATTTTTTTGGAGGACCATGTTGGTTTTGATATTTTCTTTCAAAGTAGAAATTGATAATGTGTTCATGACTAAGATAAATGGGCTGCTCAAATATCTAATTTGTGAAATTACAAGAGGAGATGTGGTGGGTGATGAGTATAGGGTGAGTGAGATACATGGGTGAGTACATGCTAACCTTGCTGCATGGTACCAGCAGTACAATGACATTAAGACTTTGTTATGGCATGTCCGAGTGAGGGGTTAAAACCATGTTTATATTGACATAACCAAATGTTACCAGTGTGCAAATATTTTTATTTGATTATGGTAAACTAATGAATCAGGGGCCGTATTCTCGCAACTTCGTAAGTCCTAAGTAGTTTGTAAGTACTAAGAATCTGCCTAACTGGGTTCTGCTTATGTTAATTTTTGAAGAGATATTTTCTCACTAGGAAGTTCTTAGCTAAGAAGTTTCGAGAATACGGGCCCAGATTAATACTAATGTGTAACTTCTGGATTGTATATTCCTGTAATAAATATTGGCATGAGAATAAAGATAAATAGACTGATGCAAAATTATAAACATGAGTGTGATTTGAATAAGAATTGTTTTTGCGAATAGTTGAATTATCCTATGATATATGTAACACCTACTGTAACACCTACTGTAACAACTCCTGTAACACCTACTGTAACCTACGTTTGTAGCAATCTAAATAATACATCTCCGTCTCTCATTAAATGTATACCAGTATATCTAAAACGTAAATTTACTGCGCTGGTTCGTACAATATTTAAAGTACAAGACTTGATTACATCTGATATTCAACACTCTGTTAGAAAATTTGATTACGTTGTCATTCATCGAGCTCTAGTTACATCTTATCAGTTTTCATTTGAAGTTATTACTTACGACAAATTGCATTAAAATGGCGGTAGTTGTAGATTCACGTCTAGCTTCTATGTAACCACCATCACAGGCTAACTGGCTGAGTCTTTGAAGGATCAAAAGATGATAATTGCCAAGTCTTAAAATGTAACAAAATAATGGCAATACATTATAGAAATCAATAAGTTGTCATATGGTGCAGTTGACAGGGGGAAGTCCTTCAATTATGCTTTACTTTAGGAACAAGTTAGTGACATATGTCAACAGTTGTTATGCGGATAAGACAAGACCATGTCTGAAGTCAAATTATTTCTGAGTGCTTTTGTCAGGAATTACGTCTTTGAGATGTCAGTGTGTGGGAGATCATGTCATCTCTGGTAGTCAATACAGGTCTGTATGACATTTACTAAATGCATATACAGTGCTCCCTCGATATAACGCTGAATTTGGGGTCCATGACATGCCACCCGCGTTATATCAACTCATATAATTGGAGAGAAAAAAATATTTTTTATTTTATTTAATTTGTTTTAATGGGGTCCACGTTGGACCCTGCATTGTATCCGAATCTGCGGTGTATTGAAGGGCATTATATCGAGGGAGCACTGTACCTGTAGATGAGAATGACTAGGGCAGCTCTATTTTGGATGTTCTCTCTCTTAAACTGAGCCCACTTGGTTTGAAGGTCTTTGGATTAGATTTGAACTCCCATCACAAGAACCCATCATCAACTCACTTGTTGAATTATTAGAATTTTACAAACCATAGTTCATATGTAATGTTTACTTATACTGTAGTCAACATTGTAGTTGTTATGTTGGTTTATCTGTAGACAATACTTTAACAGATTTGATTTCATATACTTTCAATGTTGCCAATGGGTGAAATATTCATGTTGTACTTCAATTCATCCGTCACTCACAATTCATCTGTCACTCACAGAATTTAGCCATCAATCACACTGATGTCACATCACAGTATGAAATTATGAAAGTTACAATATTAGGTCAAAGTTTAGGATCACATGCATCAAATTATGGCTCACATAAATCAAAGTCATTCAACCATGCTCTATTCCGGTGAAGCATCCACGTAGAACCACTGAGGTGTACTGAACATATGTCATCATTCATTTGTGTACATTTATACATTGACGGCCACTAGGACATTTATTGACTTAATTTCCTGGTCAAAATACTTTTTCATTTTGTAAATAGATGTATGTGTCATCTGGTGGTCATGGATCATTTTTTTCTTTACAATACGTTACTTGATTTTAAGTGGATATATCTTGACTGCATCTTTGAAATGTACCCTGTGTATAATGACGAATGTGAAAGACTTGTAGGATGAAACATTGTTGAAGTATTCTCAACAGACATTGGGCAAGTTTCTTTCTCCAGGAGCAGTAGAGTGTGGTAGTAACTTGCAGTCAGAACAGATGCATACATGTATCTATTGCCGTGATGTCTTTGTACCCAATAACCCTGACATCTTTGCTTCACTCTTGGGTACTTCTCTTTGCTAGTCATAATACAATTACAAGTCATCAGATTTGTGCCTGCTAAACTAAACTCGACATATTCAATTATACACATCAGGGTGTAAGGCTTGTTTGACTTCTGTGATTGTAGGTTATATGTGTCACTGGGTGTGTTACTGTGATTTGATGTGTGACTAAGTAACATGTGTGACTGTGTGTTGCTCTAGGTTATATGTGGCTGAATGTTACTGTAGATAACATGTAACACGGTTACTGTAGGCCTTATGAAACTGGGTATATGTTACTATAGGTCATCTTTGACTGAATGTATGAATGGGTGAGTTACTGTAGATAACGTGTGACTTTGTGTTACTGTTACTGTAGGGAATCAGTGTGTGACTTGATGTTACTGTTACTGTAGGGAATAATTGTGTGACTTGATGTATTGCCCTGAGTAATATGTTTTTTCATCTTAAGTTATCTGAACATGTTGTTTGTGGTTTTGGAAATTATCTTGGTGAAGGATGTCTAGGAATTTATCAACAACCGTAAACCGGTAAGATGGTAATTGATAAAAGACAGGACATGCTGTCATTCAAACTAAGAGCTCTTAACATCCTCCATCCTTTCTTCTTCACAGGCATATCTGTCATCAAGGTGTATTTTCTGGCATCAGCAAATAAAGGTTTCAGCCTAAAGGTTGCCTTTCATATAAGATGATTTATTGGGGTAAACAAAAAAGTCTGGGCACTTTAATTAGTTTGTTGGAGCAAGATGATGAATGGCTTTGTGCATGCAAATGTCGAGTTGAAACTGCTCATCACAAACTGAAAAAGATTGAAATCGACATGCAAAATAACTTAGCTAGCAGAGACCAAGAAATGAGTGCAGTCATGGTGAAAATCTTTTAATGTAAGCCTACTCTGCATACAGACTCTGTCTGGAGATCAAAGTCTCAGCCAATTTGAAGAACTGTGACTCAAAGACAGATTGGATCATGAATTGCCATGCTGAAGTTAAACTTACAGCTCTTGGCAACGCTCAGTACGAAGAAAACATATTTTTATGAACAGTTAAACACGCCTAGGCTTACTTGTGTATATTGAGGAAATGATATTAAATACCCAATGAGGCATTACTAGGTCATGCTATCACTATACATCCTTACTGGATAGATGTCTAGTCTGAAGGAACCATTAATGAAATATTGTGTATACATGTCCAATATGTCTTGTGACATGCTTTCAGCACTGCACTATCAATACATTAGTCTGCAATGAGAGACTCCATTCCCTATACTGGATCTATATCTTCCAATATTGATGGCAATGTGCACATAAGTAGATTGTTTTATGGTTATTACAATGGTTGTTGTGAGGCGAGGGCTGTGTAATGTACGGTGTGGCAGTATGCTGGTGTGTTATCATTGCCAACATCAACAATCTTCCTCATCACAATGTTCTGTTCTGCCGTCATCGGTGGCGTAATTCTGCTTCAGATAAGAGGTATATTGGTATCAGATATGATCATAAATCGGGCCATATTAACTTATTAACTCTCTTTCAATTTAATGGCAAGATTATAGCAAGGGATGACATTATAGTGATGCAGTTATCGAGAGAGGTCAACGTGGCTCATTTCCCATTGGAAACAAACTAGTGGAGGTTGTTAGTCCTGCCGAAGCCTGTAGCCGTGGAAGACAAACACATAATATGTACACTTTATGTTGGTACTGTACACACCAACAGATACATGTCTGACAGCATGTATTTCCTGAACTAGCTGACATACGGTGTAGTCTAGAGCCATCGTGCTGGATCCGCGCTATTATTGCAAGCTGTAGACGACTGTAGTCTCAGTAATTGAGACCAGGACTCCTGTATCCACAACCATCCACAACCATCCACAACCATCCACAGCCTCGCTCCACAGCCTCGCTCCACAAGCAGAGTAGGATGGCTGGAATTCCTGAAAGTCTTTTACTCTATTCTCCCAAACCCACATTGGTGGGCTGTTGTCACTAGCTGTATACCCCACATTGGTGGGCTGTTGTCACTAACTGTCTACCCCACATTGGTGGGCTGTTGTCACTAACTGTCTACCTCTTAGGTTCACATATTGTTTCCTTAATGAAAGTTACATATTAGATGTTTACAGAAATAATATTTTATTCAATTGGTCTAAGCTAACTATTTCATTGTCCTTGCTTTTAGAGGTTCTTGGAATTATAACTTCTTACACATTTGGTCTAAATGGTAGTTTTATCTCAATATTCTCATTCTATTTTTGTTAATGTTATACCAATTTTTCGTTTCAGATCCATTTCGTGATATAGCTGGTCCTGAAAGTGAAAGTACGTCGTCGTACTGAAAGTAAGTCTACAGTTGCACATTTCTGTTATGAATAATATTGACTAATAATTAATACAATGAGAATAGTATAAACCAGACAATTTTAACTTACAACATTCATGTTTAAAATAAACATGATTCTTTTTGGGTCAGTTTTATTATTCCCACAAATTTTGTTCCCTAACATAGAGATTGAGCGATTCTATATTAGTATGTAGATTACTATTTCCACTGACAGACTACAGATAGAAATGCACTCATGACATATTCATCTCGAACACAAGGAATCTCCATCAACAGCTTTTACGATAGATCTTAAAATCTTTTCTGAATTCCTCACTGTTGATTGTCAGTAAGATGGGTTCTATTAGGGATCGTCTACCAAACCCTCATTCATGTTTTACTTCCAATAAAAAACAGCATGACCTAGCCCTGAGGTAATGGGAAGCCTTTTTTTTTAAGTTTGATTTCATGCTCAACTCAAGCTCTATCCTTAGAGCATGGATAGATGTTACTTTTCTTTGAGAAACAAAACCAAAAACGTTGCTCATTTCACATTATTACACCATTTTCTTTTTTAAAACCCTTTGCGATAAGCTTTCTAAATTTATGCTATATAAACTATTCTCCATGTCTCATGCTCTTGGGATGGTCAATAAATTTTACCAGGTTGACTGTAAATGTCAGTTTCAACATTGTCATCAGTGAAATTAATTGGAATTGTGCAGATGTAATTGCAAGGAGTTGGGCAGATGTAATGTATATGGGAATGCATCTTGTTTATATGCACAGCTCTGACTATAAGTCAAGTTCCAGAGATAAAAGTTACGCTAATTGGGATTTTTTTGATTGTATTGTTTATAAGTGTTTCTACAATATCTCAAAGTTACGAGTTAAAGCCCACCGCCCATTGAAGAATGTGGGTTTGAATCCAGTAACACAAAGTAGCGCCTGCACGGTGAGCGATTTTACATACATTTTCAAATATTCAGATTCCATAAAGGCTGGTTTCCCAGTGTGGCAGTACCTTGATGGAAGCGTATTTATATTAAAGGAAAACACTCTGTTCTTGCACGTGGCCACCTTGTTGATCTGGGTCAACACTTACAACTTTCAAATTGACTTCAGCTTTAAGCTGTTTAGTACGTTTTCGAAGCTACATCATGTACACAAAGAGTTTGTCTTAGCTTACTGCTGCCATGTGGTACGTCGGCAACGACCAATGTTTTCCCAGTAATATTCGTGCGGAAGTATTTGTAATAATGTCCGCCCGCCGCTGTCGTGACTGTTGTGGAAGGTTCGCCTCGTTCCGCCAGAGGTGGCCTTTACTTTAATGTAATGTTCTGGTGGAGGTCGTCTTCATGGCTCGTGGATAAGATGGAATAATTCACATAGAACACGTTAACAACATTTTCCAATATCTGAAATGTAATAAATCCCAAGATTTTTTCATGTGTTATCATACTCAGAATGAAAGAAATAGTTTCTGATATATGTATTGTATTCTAGATGTTCCACGTGGAAGCGAATATATCAGAACAAATAATTGGGATGCGTGTCCTGGCCTGCCTGCTTTTAAATGTTAAAAGTAGAAATCTGTGATGTAGCAAGCTCCCTCTATTTTCTATTTCATCAGGGACTACTTAAAACCTTAAGGGAGAGCCATTACTCTATTTAGAGTTAATAGTAGCACTTCAAATCATTTCACAATCCTTTCCAAACCAAAATGACCAGTTAGCTTTCACTCTTTGCATACTGCTAGGACCAATTGACATGCTAGGACAAAAAATTCAATCTATTTGATGTTTTTATTAAAGGCAATACTGCCTTTGTGGAAAATAGAGTTGTCGAAAAATGGCATAAAATGTTGAGTTGTGTGCAATATCCACCGATCTCATCAGAACAGATGCAGGAGGACACACTTTAGTGATGTCAATAGATTTATCATACTGATATCTTCTGAGGTGAATATTTTTATACAATTTCATGTTTTTACATTATTGCCTGCCAAAGATTGAGGGGAAATAGGAAAACTAGAAATGTATCCTACATCAGAATGCTATGACCCATTGCTTTGTGAATGCCCTCCGACAAGAGAAACATATTTTTTATGAATTGGCAATCATGAGAAATACAGAAGATTAAAAGTTCTTCCTAATACAGTATACATATTCTGAAACATCGAGGGGAAAAAACAATTTTTCTTCCAACATGGCATAAGTAAATAAAGACTTTTTTTTGGCATAAAGGAAATTGTGGTCAGTAGATTATCTTGCACTCTTCATCAGTGAGCATGATCATTGCCAAGATGTCAGGAAGGAGAAATCTGTGCATTTTCCAATGTTTAATAGGGTTAAACCTATTATACCAGATTCTGCTACTCCAATCTAGTTATCCTAAGCCCACTCCACTACTTGAAGTCAGCCTGTAATGTTACTTGAAGGTAAGTTGCTATAAATTGACTCTCCTTACCTTGGTCCTTATCAGTGGTGGACATTCACTAGATCCAGGTGGCCATGTTTAATGTGCAGGTCTGGCTGGAGTCATTAGGCCCGTACACTTTAAAATCGCCATTAAACCAGGGTAAAGAATGGTGTGATTTCCAGAGGTGTTTGTAATGAATGTCCACCTGACAGTTTATGGCCTTTGAAAGGCTTATTGCTCATTGACTTACTGGGCCAAACAAGAGCTGGGCAGTGCTGCCTCATGGCCAATGTATTGTGCATGGCCTCGTGATGGACTCATGATGGAGTCATGTTTGACTTTGAGTGTATTGTTTACATGTTTAAAGCTCCGTTGTCACATTTGTATGTAGATGTTCCCAGTCGACTCATACTAACTTGAACAATCTGCATTTTGTTTCTTTATTTTTTTTTGGACTTTGCTCTTTGCATTCTTTGCATACTAATAATCCATTTTTAATTTCAAGTCAATATCTAGTGAATTGCACATGTGACCACCTATTTTATTTAACCCTGATCATATTATATCATAGGCATTTTCCAATTTCCTGATAATTATTAAATATACATTTCCTGTTACAAGATCATTATAATATATTCTTGCATTAAACAATCTGACAAATATGGATTGTAGTCACAATTAATTTGCTCTGTAATGTAAGATGGTATATTTTGAATCAGTTGTAGTCTTTTAGCTAAAGCATGACATTTAGTTTTGATGTACAGTATAAAATATTAGCATACTAATGTGTTTATATTTAGATTATACGGTCTTTTATGTTTTTCGCTAGGCTGTGTGGTTCACACAGCGGTCATCATACAAAATAAAGGGAGATCACTGAAGCGGCGTGACCACCAAACAAGGATTAATTATGTCCCTTAGGGTATAATGGTACTTGCACATTAACTATTAACATTATTTAGATTAACCTGTTGTGTTTTTCCCCAAGCATGTTTCCAAACATTAACACCCATGTGATTAAAATGTATGCATTGACTAGTCTGCGACCTTTGAAGTTTGTCTCCCGTGGCACATTAATATGTTTTTATGTGACTGCGTTTGTATAAGCTGTACCCGGGATATTATTTGTCTGTTTTTAGTGGCACTTACTCCATTATTGCAGTGAATATTTATTCGGGTTTATAGGTTGTGATTTGGGTCTGTGCGACATTCAGGGAAATGACATACCTCTGAAGCATTTGTGCACCATTGGGGGAATCAGGGCCCAGCAGACACATCTTTATGGACATTTATGGACATTTAATATTTTCTCAGATATTCTGAATGGTCGTCAATTGTAAGCATGATTTAAAAGGGCCTATGAAATATTTTGAATAAGGAAATACCTAGTGAATAGATTAATGTGCAGTGTATTATAAACAAGTGGCACAACTAACTGACCCTTGACGAGATGATAAGATAAAGAAGAAATATTTGGACCAAGTTCTGGATCATGAGAAATTTCTGGCATTTACCTAAATATTAGATGTTGTATGAATGTTATGTTAGCTCATTGCTATATGTGTTCAAGTACCATGGTACCATTAGCCTAAGTAATGTTTCACATCTCATCATCAATTCTTTTAGACAATGAATGAATGTTCACTATTGCTGCACGACCAGAACCTAGAACGTTTCATATTCTTGACATCAGCTAACTTTGAAATGCGATTATCTAACCACTGGAAAATCTAATATTGTAATGCATAAATGCAAATTGTTTGCCATTTATTTATATTGACTTTCTTTGGGCTGGGTTTTCAAACATTGCTCCAAGCAAATAGGTATGTCTAGACAAAACTAAGCAAATGATTTTGATGATGTACACCGTCAATACAAGGTTGGTGCTTGACGTGAACTGACAAATGCCATTTTCCTCTTTAGCCCCGGTGTCTATTGGCGGAATGTCTTAAAAGAGACTGCTATCCTGCTACGTTTATTAAGCGTAGACAGAAGCTATTGACATAGTGGTAAATCCGGGCCTAATTATAGTTTTATATTTAACACCTCAATCTGCGGCTGTTTGCCGAGTCCCGGATCATCGGCGAGTCCGTGCAGCCATTGATGGAAGTCTAAATGGCCATTTGCTTAAGCAAAGATGTGTTGAGTGTTTATCTAGCCACCATTAGTGTGTTGGTCCTATTGCTTATGGGCACACTGTCCGAGTTTACTGTTTCCTGGGTGGCGAGAGAGAACACGGGTGGCGGCATTATCTCCGTCGTCCCTCTTACGGCTCATAAGAAGAAGCGTTATTCAACGTTGGATATATGTATAACAAAAAAAACACATTAGCTCTGTAGAGCTAGTATTCTGACATATTTCATCTCTTTTTGTGGAGATGCAATTCTATCTTCTGCGTTTTCTGAGGAATAAAATGTTCTTATCTTTCAGCAAGGATGAATGACAAGTCATAACAACTTATTACAGTTTAAGTATTATAAAATTTGCATGAACTTTTCAGTTATGATTTTAGTTATAAGATGGTCATATACTAGTAGTTGCTTGATACATCCCTTTCCTAGGGTTGTCATAATGGTAATTTTGTGACCTTTCTTTTCATATTTAAGCTGTTGGTATACCAATTCCATACATAAAATGAATTATGATCTAGAACAAAACATACTTGATTTGTTTATTTCAATAAATTTCTCATAAAAATTACACTTTTGCTGAACTTATTTACAGACCAAAAATAACTATTTCAGCGATTCTTTTCACTATTGCTAACTACTTGATGTAGACTAGTCGTATACTACTGGCTCCAATACTAGACTGGTCTGGCTATGTAGTACATGTAGATGTCATTACAAGATAACTTCATAACAAGAGACATCAGTGGTCCGACAGCATTTACATGAACTTTAGCATTCCATTCTACCGATCAAACAAACTATTGGCGTCAAGTGAATTTCAACGGTGGATGTGCTTTGAATTGCATCTCGGAATGTAGATGATTCAAATGATTGCGTGGGGAATTCGAGTTAATGGAATGACTACAATCTTACTCTGTGACTTGCAGCCGAAATATCTGTAAACTTTGTCGGAGCCCCTTTGGCCATTGCAAACAGAGTTGGAGAAACTCGACATGGCCTGGGCCCTGTGTACATCCGAAGACATGCTGAGTGGACCTTCCGTGGGCATGGTGCGAGATTAGCGGGTACATGCAAGTCTTGCCACGTGGGTCAGGGGAAGATCCCCATGTGAAGGGAAACCATTAATATTTAGAGCAGATTCTGGAAGTTAATCACACAATCACACTTGTTGATTGCAATACCAAAAGAAAATGAAAAGATATGCTTGTAATTTAATTTCACGATTATTACAAGTTACATTTAAATTTTAATCCTCTGACAACATAATTGTGCTATTTGCCATATGATATTAAATTTGTATTATGCAGTTCTGGAATTTTTCACCTATTACCTTTAATAAATGCAATAAAACTGAAAACTTTCAAAAAGTTGTGCAACATCGATCAATATATGCTCGGAAGGGAAAGCATTAACAAACCATCATTTAATTAGCTGAGAAAGGATTGTATTAGTGGGGATGACATGTTTAATATAGTTAAGCTCCAGTGTGGGTGTTTATTGGGTAAAATAATGGGATTAATAACAGCATCCTTTCATTATGAGATGACAAAGTACCGTGTTTGTAGAACAAGATTGGCATTTAAAGTGGACTGGGATCCAATTAAATCTGGAGAGTACAATTGATAATCTGAAGCAGTCGTAAACAGTACCGAACATATGTGGTCGGTGTGACACTAGGACCTCTGAACACCTCTCTCCGTATATGGTCAGTGTGACACTAGGACCTTTGAACACCTCTATATATGATCATTCTGATGCTAGGACCTCTGAACACCTCTATATCTTGTCAGTGTGACACTAGGACGTCTGAACACCTCTATATATGATCATTCTGATGCTAGGACCTCTGAACACCTCTCTATATATGGTCAGTGTGACACTAGGACCTCTGAACACCTCTCTCTATATATGGTCAGTGTGACACTAGGACCTCTGAACACCTCTATCTATATATGGTCAGTGTGACACTAAGACCTATGAACACCTCTTTCCACATATGGTCAGTGCGATACTAGGACCTCAGAACACCTCTAGATAAGATCATAGTGACACTAGGATCTATGGATGTCCAATTGATAACAAATATCTTTTTAAAGTTATTAACACTAAGCTTAACATTTTCTTTTTCCCCCACCATGATATTTATGTTTTACTGAATGGAGGATTCTAGTCTTAATTCAACAAATGGTGTTAGATGCCCAACAATGGGTCAGACTGAATATGGCAGTTTTCCATAAAATTTAGATTGTGCCTCAAAAATAGCTTTATGTACTGAATGGCTCAAAAATAGCTTTATGTACTGAATGGCTCAAAAATAGCTTTATGTACTGAATGGCTCAAAAATAGCTTTATGTAC
>JAVCKZ010052695.1:0-17288 GCA_034780755.1 Lepetodrilus elevatus | reverse complement strand
TTCAAGACACAAGCATGTGTCATAAATATGACATATGCCATGGTTTTTTTTTATGATAGCAGGAAATGACCTTACCCAGAGGTTACGAAACTTTCATTCCCCATATTCTTTTAGGACAAAATCTCTAATCTAGTAAGTTCCATAACCTCGTCATCTCGTCAAAACCAGATCTGAAACTGATGCTCGGATATTTTTTATCAATAACCTCGTGGTCTGACTAGGGAAGAACCTTACAGTTCTGGGACCCTATTCTCGAAACTTAAGAGGATCTTCTTAGCTTAAGAACGTGAATAGCTCATGCTTAAGATAAAGTTAAGAACGTTCTTAGACTAAGAAGATCGTAAGAACGTTTCGAGAACAGGGCCCCTGTTGCAGAATCCTGTATCAACCAGGACTATTAGCATGAAGGCAATGTCATTGAAATACTCAGAAACTGCCATAACATACAAGAATGATTCATTCTTGGAAGTGTGCTGATGAAACTAGGCGCGTAGCTAGGGGTATGTTAATATCGTTGGAAATGGGTGAAAGATTCCCGCAGCGACGTTAAACTCCATATTCACTCACTCACTCATGGAAGCGCCAGTACTAATTATTATACTATGCTTATGGTTTCGTTAAAACAAATAACGTTGGCTAGGAAATTGATGTGGATGCGTCTGCGTATCTGCTAATAGTTAAGGATAACAATTATTTTACTTTCATAGACATTCATAAAATACAAGAAAAACACGATGTGTGCAGTAAACAGTACTTTATTCGTATATATATATTGTAAGATTACATCAGTATTTTTATGAGATTATCAGTTTATTTGGGCGCCATGGTTAGTAGAAACAAGTCGTGTGATGTCAGGTCGTAGTAGTACTAGTTAATAAAGTGATGCCTAATTAACGCACAGATGCAAACATTCTCCAGTCATGAGCTTCCAAAGCAAGGATGGTTCATGTTACATTAGTGACAATGACATATACATCTTGATTTGCACAAGCAATTATCATAGGGCCTACTAACAAACATTGTTACTTAGTCATACTCTTTATTTCCTGAATAACTCTGTGTATACACTTTTATTTCAGATATGGTAAATTGAGTACCCCATAGTAATTCGAAATGTCAATACACAGAGTTCACAAACAACTTCCGGAAAGTTTAGAGTTAACCCTATGGAACCACTGGCATAATCCTTGTTTGTAACGTCAGCCTCGTGGATAACGTCAGCATTGTCATGGTTAATATCTGCATGTCCTCGTATTAAAGTCAGTATAGGTGTTGGCAGTGTACCAGCGACAGCAACATCCCCAGACAAATCGCCACGATGTTTCTCGTCTGTCCCGAGACCCCACCTGCAAAATACGGCGGATAGTTGAATGTTATACCATACAATATAGAATGTCTGAGGATGTGGGAGAGTTGGAACCACTGGGGGAACTAAAGAAAATGAAACAATATTGTATTAGCTGTCTAGAGCCAGTCAGTCGTAAACAACTGCTCACGTTACACAAACGGGCTTGAGACGAAGTATAAGATCTAGAGCTTCCGCATGATCACCGCTCTCCGGCTATCTCTATGCTGTGAGACAAATGCGTCCCAAAGAGGGACCAGTCTGCCGAAATCAGCTATGCTGGAAGGCAACTGTCAAAGCATTTAAATACACACACATACATGGTCGATGGTTCCAGCCAAGACCATTCAAGAGATGAAATGCATATCTGCAGCTACATTGGACCTAGAATTGTCGGTGTTGGTGGAGGATAATTTTGTTTTGCAACTGATGTATGGTTCGTCAGATTGCGATAGGAGGAATTGTGTTTACAACACCCGTGGCACATACAAGTGTTACAAAACCTGCATATGGCCACATGCTCGTAGGCATACACACCTAGGATGAAAGGAGTAAATTTCAGTCAACTTGCAGCCTGGAGTAGGCCTATGCATGGACGTCTACTATACTTACTGGTGAGCACTGTGTCAATGTGGGCTTCCATGAGACGTGACAGACCGGTATATTCCAGCTGGCATCGGAATCTGGCGGACTGGTCCTGGGATGTGAGACGGGCGGGCAGCACACTGAAGGCGTCCACGTACCCTGGTGGCAGACGACACCGGAAGTTAGACGAGTGGGCATTACATTTTGTTGGACATTGAGAGAAGACGTTAGGCCTATATCATTGGGACTTGGGAGACATCATTAGTCCGACTAATATTAACTATAATGTTCTCACTTGGTAGAATATAATGTCTTCACTTGAATGTCCCAAATGTTCTACCAAGTGAGACAACATTAGGCTTTGTATGACGTAGGCCTATATAGAACGTAGTACCAAAATATGTGAAAGAACAATGTTAATAAGTACAGCCTTCGTGATGTTGCGCACTGGAAATTGCAAGTGATTGTGATTCCTAGTTTGCAAACGTGACACGTACACAGTAGTAGCTAGCCTACTTATTCGATGACCTACATGTAGGATTCCTTGTAAATTTTGAGAATTTCGATTGGTTAGCAGAAATGATAAAGATAAAGATGCAAATATACAAAAATAAGTATTTTTTGTTGATCATACACAAAGGTCAAAGCATCAATTTTCGAAAACTAAAATCGTCGACTAGGACATATAACCAGTAGACCTACCTGACGATGACGGGGCGGTGTAGGTGACGGCATGAATAGTCTGCAGAACATCGTTCTTGTACCACGCGAATCCAGGTGCGGGGTTAGCATGTGTAGCTTTGCACGTGAGATTGGCCACCCTCCCCGCCACAGGGGGGTCGCTCCAGTATACTGTGACCTCGGTGGGTTTATCTGGTGTGGAATCAAATATACTGTTACACGGATGGACAATAATTGATAATAATAATAATAATAATAATAATAGTTAATAATAATAATAATAATAATAATAATAATAATAATGTAGGCCTACATGTATGCATTTATATTGCGGCAAATCCATGTCCCAAACGCTTGCTTATATAGCGCTACCTTATTACCCCAGTCAATGGACAAATGTGGGATGATTTCATCTTCTCAACCCCTTGAGGAATATACAACCCAAGCAGCCAGTTCAGGCGCTAGTAGGTTTGCAATAATGACACATAGAACTAGGCCTACTACATAACGGCTCCGTAGGTATAGTTTCCAGGCACAAACATGGGCATCTGGTACACAGTTTTATCACATATTCACATTGGAACATTCTGTACAAACCAATATTCACTTGACTATAGGCCTATAAGTAGGCCTATTGAATTATAAATGGGAATGGGTGGCAGACAAACGGTGTTCAGCAACAAATCACTCATTCCCTTCTTGAAGAGTACATACTATTTCGAATTAATTAAATTAGGTAAACACATTTTGCTTATTGATCCATAATCGATCTACAATGAGTATTACTCTGAGCACGCGCACCACTCACCGACCACTGTAAGGTAGGCTGTCCGTGTGAGGGTACCCGCCTCACAGATGTACCCGCCTTGGTCACCCCGGGTGGCACCAGTGATGGTCATGTTGTACAATCCGACCACCTTGAACCGCTGATCAGCCACTACAGTCGTGTCCACCGACAGCGCCGTGTTGTCCAGCTTAGTAAAATAATAGTTAATTTGATTTAAAATAATTTACGTTAC
The DNA here is from genome assembly GCA_034780755.1 of Lepetodrilus elevatus. Taxonomy (NCBI): domain Eukaryota; kingdom Metazoa; phylum Mollusca; class Gastropoda; order Lepetellida; family Lepetodrilidae; genus Lepetodrilus; species Lepetodrilus elevatus. The sequence continues at coordinate 13,658 of JAVCKZ010052695.1, read as the reverse complement.
TTTTTACACATGAAATGTACGTTACTTTTGCTTTATTGTAAATTAGGCCTAATTAATCTGTACTAAACATTAGGGTCCGTATGCACAGACGTAGTTTAGTTAATCCGTGGTTTAGGGGTTAGGTTCTGTGCATACCGACAGTAGTATAACTCATCGCTTATAAAAACCTAGTTTAGCCTAAAGGGCGGTTGAACTACGTGTGTGCATACTGAACGGACCTTGGAGAATAACTAAATACTGTACTCCGCAAAATTATTTACACAGGTCAGTGAATAGTAAATAGTCCATCCTACACGCATGTAGTAAATACTAATGATTAAATATTGCTAGTAATACGCAACAGATACGCCTATACCTTTTTCCATTTGATGGACTCTGACGTCTTTCCGGCGACGATGCAGGCCAACGTTGCCGTATCCCCAACGCCTACCGTCGTGTTGAACGGCGCAATGGAGAACGAGATGGCGGCTTGTGAGGCTTGAACATGTGGTTGACAATAGGGTTGAATTATATATAGTTGAACATAATTATAGGGTTCAGTAGTATTTAATATATGATATGGTAGAACATTGGGTTACACTGGTTGAACATAGGATTACGCATAGTATAGGGTGGAAAACATTGCAAGATATGAGTTATTCTCAAAAGATGCCTCTTTAAAGATGTGAGTTAGATCTCTATAGCAATTTTTTTTTCCATATGTATTTTAACAAAATTTTACCTTGATTTGTTTTGTTAAAGGGTCCTTTCTAAAATTAATGAAATCATGAACTATTGCTTATAGTAAACGATAACATACCAGATTCCGATATTCTATTATTTTACAATTATGATATAAAATTGCCGGTACTTTACTAGTAATTTAATTACCAGTAGTTTACCAATAATGCTATACTAAAGAGCATAGACCACAATGTTACTTACCATGTATAACCCCAAGAACGATAACTCCTAAGACCACCTTCATTGTAAACCTTGTCCAATAACTGCCGTCAGATAATGATGCAAACATGAGATAAATGTACCTATTATATATCGCTTCGTATCCATAAACATTTAGTAAATATACGGCCGTAGAGATAATGACGGGTGGACACGGGGTGGGATTATCCTCGTCGTGGGATGTTTGCCGTAGGGATGTCGGAGGTATCCTACCCACGTGCTGAGACGATAATTACCCAGATTCCCGTCAGTAGGCCACTTTGGCACAGGACTCTCAGGTCTTGTAGTGTCACACACATAGTATTACGCACAACCATGTGTGTACAGTACTTATCAATCTACGAAGTTACAACATGTACATACATTCATCAACGTTCAAAAATGCATCGTATAAGCCTACTACGCATACTTTCCGCTTTAATCCATGGTAATGTGTTTAGAAATTGGAAATTTGGTATTTGTATATAGTATGCGCGTTATAAGCAACACGAGGCGTGTAGCATGAATTGACCCTTGTATTAATAGCCAAATTAGTTCATGTACTTCGCAGATATTTTAGTTCATGACATTCGTCGCTATTTTAAACATGACTTGTCATAAGTTATTTGTGCCGACATCGAAAGAGAGGAAACTCCGAAGCGAAACTTTGGTGGTGTTCCATTGACAGTATTGGACGCACATTATGGACAGGAGGCTGCTCCTTTCTAGCTGTTCTGTCTGTACTTTCTGTCCGACGCATGCGTAGTTACCAAGCATCAACACCGCACAGTGTAACTTCGCATGCGTCGGACAGAAAGTAGGCTACAGACAAAACAGATAGAAAGAAGCAGCCCCCTGTCCAGAATGTGCGTCCAAGACTGTCAATGGAACACCACCTTTGTCTACGTCCACACGAATTGAGTGAATTCTTTAAAACATATAGTATATATAGTAGCGTATCCCATGTTTAGAGGATGGTTCTATACGTGGGGTGCTTTTTGGGTTTTCGTATTCAGCGCTATTGATTGCTACTGCATTCGACTCCAGATAGAAGCGGCCCTATGTGCGTTTGTGTGTGTGTGTGTGAGTGAGTGAGTGAGTGAGTGAGTGAGTGAGTGAGTGAGTGAGAGAGAGAGAGAATGTATAAAAGAGAAAGAGAGACAGAGCATTCGTGCTCGTATAGGACCTATGTGTGTGTCAATCTTTTGTTTTTCTATCTTTTTTCTTTCTTTCTCTCATTTGCCTTCTCAACTACACGGGGAGTATACAACCCAAGCTGCATTTGAAGGCGGAATTTAAGGTTTCTCATTCAAATACATGTCCATCTCATCCTTCCGGGTACCCATTATCTGCTGGGTAAGCAGATGCATTATCGAATTAAGCCACTTTATGTATATCTTCACTGTTTGACAAGGCAAAGACGTTGGTGGCAAATCTTTTTCAATTTGATCACGATTTTCTTTACATTTCTTTTTATAAATAGCAATACAATTGGCATCAATTACATCACTATATTATTTGTGGTGTGCGCTCATCCTAGCTATAGCACGAATCGCGTCACCATGTGATTACTGAACAGTTTCTACAGTACAAGCGGAGAAAAACACACACCATTCATTCAGGTATTCCTTTACTTCCAAATATTATAACAAATGCAAAATATTAATTATTAATATTTATTTATTCCTGAGTACTGTACAAGTATGACACAAATACGAACATATAGTTATCAGCTAACGTGCGATCAGTTGGAGGCAGGTTACACGTACAGTGACTGTGAGTAATAGGAACATGTCCATGACGTCAACGCCACGTTCTCTAGCACAACCATCTGGAAGTAGAACCCGGTGCATCAAGGTGCTGTTCCATTGACAGTGCTGGACGCACATTCTGGACAGGGGGCTGCTCCTTTCTAGTTGTTCTGTCTGTAATTTATGTCCGACGCATGCGCAGTTACACTGTGCGGTGTTGATCCTTGGTACCTGCGCATGCATCGGACAGAAGGTACAGACAGAACAACTAGAAAGGAGCAGCCCCCAGTCCGGAATGTGCGTCCAACACTGTCAATGGAACACCACCCAACATAGAACAATGTCGGCTAAATGGCCGGAGTTTCGAGGATGACTAAATATATGAACATCTCATTCAAACAGTCGTGGATAATACGATTAATTTCTTAATTGATTTACGAACATATTTGGACATTATTACCATCCATTCAGTAATATGGATGGGACATTATTTTGATATGGACCTAAATACAAAGTAACAAATAACAGCGATAACTTACTAGTTACAATGGGAAAGAGGAACGCTTCTTGGACAGCTATCTTGGCAGGAAGATCCGCCACGCACCGGAAGGGAATATCGTCATCTCCAGTGCGCATGTGCACAGTAATGGTACTTTCACAATCCCCGTATCCTGTAGGGCATACACCAGAATGCGTTCATGAATCATGGTGTGAATCTGGACAAAGTAGACCTATACTATTTCTATACTTGTTGCTAGCATGTTTCAGAGTTAAGCTAGCATAAATCTAAGGTAACCGTAATAACTCCAACCTTAGCAAAGATGTAGACCATCCATGGCAGGTAAGCCATGGAGCTAAGTGTCACATAATGTATGCACTTATTCAAAATTATAATAGTAAATCAAGACCATTCATTGATTAGTAATCGTGGCATTTGGATGCGTATTTAAATTCAATGCTATTTTTACCGTCGTTTTGAAATATCTTAGACGTGACAGATTTGACATCGGTCAGTTCCCTTTGGCCTCTGAACCACCGGATGTCTGCTGGAGGGTGGGAATGCCGGGAACGGCATGTGAGCTTAACGTCGCTGTCGCTAGGCAGCGGGAAATCGACGTCGGACGATAACGTCAGCGTCTGCATTGGAACTGAAGAACATACCATGTGCAAATATATTACCTTATACTTTATTCATATCATAAAGACATTATGTTAATTAAATGCTCGACAAGATGTGGCCAGCTGTAAGTATTGGTCTAAATTTATATATAAGCTTACATAGGACTATTTAGAAAATGTGCTATGCATTAATGTTTAGACTATATAGGTATACTTATTATTGTCCTGTTTGTAAAGTGTTAAAATAAATGTAATATAAAGTATATAGTAGGCTTAACGCACGCATAGACAGTTGTCATACCTAGTAATTAACGGGAAATATTGGCATATAGTAACGTACAGATAGCAGGATTACATACGGACTGCAGTATAATCAATGCATATTGTAGGTTTAACAGGTCTAGTATACCTGAGACAGACAGGTATGCAGTAGCCCTGTTCGCTTCTGCTTCACATTTATAAAGTCCGTCGTCTGAAGCGCCGACTTCACGAATGACGAGATCGTAGGTTCCCCGGATGTAATATTTTTCACTGTTGGTCGTTCGGTTGTTGATGGACGCAACTTGTTCTTGGATACCTGCAACCTGTCGTGGCATAATGCTGTCTATAGAACTTATAACAGAAATGCTTTTTAGAGTAGGGCTTATATTAAATGTAGCCTAAACCATTTAAAAGTACACGTACTAATATGTACCAAACTGTATAGTTGTCGGCGTGGTTGATATATAGACTCTAGATAGTAGCTAGATATTGACTACAAGCAATGCTGAAAGTTTATTTATATGTTATATATATTTGGCATTAACTGTTTATGTATATCACCTTCTTCCAAATAACAAGTTCGCCTTTCTTTTGACGCGAAGTTCCGCACGGCAAAGTCACCTCATCACCCTCGAATGCCGTAACATTGGATGGAGGGGTGTGAATGAAGACGCAAGTCACGTGACATGCCGCTGTAGAAGTGGAATTGTAATAATATATTAGTAGGCCTACTGTAACATGGTATACCAAGGATATATTTCTATGTCTACAGAATCTCATTGCTATAGCGTCCAGTTCGGTATGTAGACATACGTTGAAGTAAACATTGTGGTGAACATCCGGCAAGAATCATCACTTCCGGTTCCAGACATCCATACTGGTCTACGTATTCTTCAAACATTCACTAAACACTAGTATATCAATATAAGACAGAGTATACTAGACTAAGTGTATAACAAGATGACACATGAAAATTAAGCACTTCGATTTTTGGGATCCAGTGCATTACATTGGCCAATGTTTTGTAAGCACCGTATTGTTCTATATTACCAATGTTTTGTAAGCACCGTATTGTTCTATATTACCAATGTTTTGTAAGCACCGTATTGTTCTATATTCCCACATATCAATGCTAACATTACATAGATATGTATAAGGTAATAGCTACTAGTACTTAACGGTTGTACAAGGCATAGCATACTCTATCATTTACTCATACATATATCTCTCATCCAAATATTAAAATATTAATGTTACCGTATCTCTGATAGATAGATAGAAAGCATACATACCTGCCAAATATAAAAACGATGCTCTGAAGAATAGCCCCATGTTCAGTTACAGTTAGTATAAAGACTTTACTGTATTTTATTAAAAGAACAAATGCTATAACGATACAAATACATGTAGCCTATCTCTAAATTCTCTGAATAGCGATCTGTATCATAGTGTATGACCACGTTCCAGTGGGTATTACGCTGACTAGTGAATGTGAATTATGTGTAGGTAGGCTACTAATGGTCGATATACCGAGCCCGGAATTCCGTAGACCAAATCCATATCAGACATTCCCGAACAAACTTGTTTGGCCAATACAATGAACTGCTGGTAGACTGTGTTGAGAACCAATGTAATCATGTGCACTAGTATATAGAAGAGAACAGAAAGATCTCACGATGTAGGTCCATATTATTCATTTCATATTGTTAATCGCCCGTGACATCATTATCTTGTAATTTCCACGAGTCAAAGTAAAGGTGGACTCACACGGGTATATCGGTTGTAACGATGCGTCAAATCGCACCGTGTATTTGTGAGTACATGCAATGCGATTCATAATTCCAATCGATGTACAGTATACTACTCGTACGATCAATCGAGCCAGACTCGTCGTACAACCGATCTACCCACTCAAGACTACTCTTGTATATTTTCCTCTACTTCATGCAACATAATCAACGCTACCATACTGTAACATAACTATCTTCCAGTGCTCAGATAGGATGTGTTCGTGCTTTTGACCGGTCGGAAGCTTCCCGGGCCGTTTTTATCACTCAAGACTATTCTAAAATTATTTTAATAATTTTTATCAATGATCTAGCACCTGCTCACTCGATTTGCCATCACTTTAGTTTATTGCACTAATCGTCTCAAAAAGGTCAGCTTGATGCAGATCCAACCTGCCTGTCTTCAGAAGCTCTATGGTGACAGTCACTGATGTAGACTAACAGGAATGAACCAATATTGCACCACACTTTGATCACGATATACAGCTATTTCGCAGTTGAACAAAATCCTACATCCATGTTCAGTATGTTCCTTCACCCACGTAATTGACAATACTGTGGGTACTCTATTGTAACCAAACTACAGTAGACCTCACATAAGAATAACGGACTCATTTTGGACCGGGTATTTCTGTCCGTTATACGCATAGCGTTAGATAGGATCGGGACTTCAGATTCAGTCAGTTATATGCGAGGTCTAATTGTGTTAAATATTGCTTGAAGCGTATTGAAACGGTAGTAAAATATCCTGTATAACACAACAAATAGCAACACATGCGCTGATAAGATAGATAGTAGCAAGTATAGATCTCTCATGTTTTATTACACCAATTTATGATTCCAATGATGCATTATATATACAGGGAAACACATTTCTACAGACAGTCCTGTCTTCTTCAGGACGTCATCTGAGTAGACACAGACCATAGCAAGTCCTTTCTGTCTGTAGACATATTTACACATTTGCACACAAGTCATACTATCCTACACAAAGCTAGGATGTGTCTATTCAGCAACTCCTTCAGGGTCGGGTCGCTCGGTGAGATAGGACCTCTTGTAGGTGTGGAAACCCTTAGGAATCTGCATGGAGTTGGGATTCACTTGGATGTTCTCCAGGTGTATCATCTTTATTGTCCAACCCACGGCCGCAAACAGAAAACCAGCGCCCCAGCCGACCTTTTGGCTGCGAACTGAAAAAGGAATTCCAACAATGAATTCTAAACTATGTTGATTTTCCTAATTATGAATTATTTATGAAATTTCTGGAAACAGCTGTAAATCCCCAAGAGATTTGAAATCCTACTACTAGGACATCAGTCTTTAATGCAGGGCGGTATCTATTATTTAAAAAAATTCAAATAGGGTTCAAGATTTCTTCACTAATATCACGGCTTGTCAGTTCAGGACAGAAAGAAACCTGCAACATCCATACTCCATAGTGAGGAATATTGCAGTAAACCTGCGAGCACCGACTGGTACTGACAGACCACTGATGACAACTGTATTGCCACAGTATAGACAGTGCATCCCATCAATATCACGTCAGAAAGGAAACTTTCGCGAACATTGATGCAGGGCTCCAGGGATGGGATTTGAACCTGGAACCGTTGGCTCCAAAGTCCAATGTTAAAACAGGGTTAGAAGTTCCCACTCGTCCTGGCGACCCGATCCAATTATCATAATGATAAAGGTATCCTACAGGCGAATAGAAATTTCATGGTTTGTTATTTATATCATTATTCGTGCGAGTACGTTTTAAAGTTAAGTTCCCACCCTGGTTAAACCACTGTGCTACCTTCCCGCCTGGGAACCATTCAGCTCTCCACCAAAGACCGACAGGATGATGGTATATGAGAACTCTCCACAGTATTTCATTAGCGTACTTCATAACCGACCACAATGTTGTTGATCTAGACGCACTAGGGATGCTGGAATACGTACATCTAATTCCATAAACACTGCCAGCTGCAAAACCTGCTATCACGTGATTCAGCTGCGTGTCCTTCCCCCGTACACTGCCAGCAATACACGATACAGCTGCGTACATCCCTGCTGCTCCAGCTGGCGATATTTGGGGAGAACAATGAGATTAGAACAATGCTAAGAACACTGAAAACATTAATAATGAATGTCTGTCAATTCATATTATGTATTTAATATTATTTATGTCATGAAACTTTACCTTAATAAAAACATATTTATTTTGTTTGCTTGATCCAACAATTTAACGTCACTGCGGGAATCTTTCACCCATTTGCGACGATCATGTTAAATGGATTGTGACTGAACATTTCCTAAATACACGCTAATTTGAAGAAGTCAACTTACCCATTGGGAAAACATGGAAGGCCCATCGTGCCATGCCATTCGATAACGTTGATGCCCCGGTGTAGCCAATGATATCATACACAGACACTATGGTACCTGTGAATGCATATAAAATAGTAGACCATCAATTATTGAGGCCTTGCATGTGACATCACTCAATACGTCACATGGCATCGTGAGTGGCAAAACAATGGGATTTTCAACGTCACTAGATTGGTTTCCGCCTGTTCAATGATTTGATGTCAAGTTGGCTCTGATTATGGCTAGTACTGGCAGTAGGTAGTAATGTTTTACCTAGCTCGAGAATCCTCTAGCTGTAACTGGCCATATGTGACTGTTTATATACATATATAAAAAGTCACATATGGCCAGTTACAGCTAGAGGATTCTCGAGCTATGTTTTACTATTATTATCACTACCTAGCAATAAACAGTTGATTATTATTATGCCATTTGACAACTGAAAATTACATTTCTATTTAACCATGTTAATGTTATGGTTGTCCTAACAAGGGTTACTACCTTCCATCATAGATAATATTGACAATAATATAATCTAGTTCCATGGACATTATATCCTTGGATACTTGATCAGCTGTTGACATCAAATTACAGCTGACCAGTGCCAACATAGAATTGACAACAGTGTCAACATAGAACGAACATCAGAGCCAACATATAATTGACATCGGTACCAACGTCGACATTGACAGCCAATGTATATAGACAGAGCTGATACTGATAGAACGGACTAGTAGTGTGGCCCTATTTATAGCCGGGCAGTGATTATGCTGAGCTGTACACACACAAGAGTGATATAGCTATAGCATGATCTCTGCCCGGCAAACATAAATATGGCCAAACTAGTAGTGTGCCTTGACTTCACTTCGTACGGACGGACACTCACCAGCAGTGGCGCCGTAGGCTGTGGCATAACTCATTTTCTTCAAACAATCCTGTCCGTCAGGAGTGTTAAAGATGCTATAAAAAGGACGCCGGGTACTTTTTGGCATATGCGGATCATCTTTGAGCGGCATTTTGTGCAAGATGTCAACAAAAACCTCACAAGAAAATTGTCAGATCCAGCACGAATTTAACCGGAAGGACAAACAGGTCAAATTCTTGTTCGATTGATAAACCGGTTTCAGATCGAGTACAAACTCGAATATTATTACGAACTGTTGTATACTAGCCTAATTATATACATATTTCCCCAGATAATAATTAAATATAAACCATATTATATTGATTCGACGTTTTTAATATGAAATTTGTAAATACGCAACTATCTTTGATGGAGCTAGAACTGTCATGGTGGCAAAATTGAAAAGCACAGGCACATGTTCAGATTTAATCTAAATTAATGCACTTTTCCAGATCGTTTTCTTTTATAGGCATACACAAGTCATGGCTGGTCTACCTCAGACCCCTGGGATATTCTGGGTAGGATATTTAAGCACTTCTTAATGCTGATGAAACCAAATGATACTGTACTTGTGACCTTTGTGGGAAACCCTCCCAAAAGAGGGTTTACATTTTATTTCGCATGCACATGATACAGCACCATGACAACATCACTACATTTCTTTTTACATTAAGACATCCATTATTTTAATCTGTGTTGCTATGACTTGTTAAAAATATTCAATGTTTTCTGTTGCCCCCTTTATTTCTGTATTGCTAATGACGATGATCAGCTGATGATGATGTAACAACTGGTAACGTTTATTCCAGACACAAGTAGGCCGCGGTCTGTTTGTATGCGGAGCTGGGACACTGACATTCTTTGGGATCTCGCTATACAGGGGAGATGAGAAGTTCTACAAGAAAATTGCAATGCCTGCCCTTCAATGGTTGGGAACAGAAGTTGCACACAATGTTGCTGTGAAAATAGCCAAGTACAAACTGGTGCCTCCCTCCAAGTTTCCAGACCCTCCAAGCTTGGTATGTGCTGCATTGTGCTTGGTCTTTTTATGAAAATACCTAATAGTTATGATAAGAAGTAGGTTACTAGTATAATAGTATTACATTATGCATGCTTTCTACTGCAAGTAGAGCACATAGTCGATCTAATAGTAATCATATCGGACAGATAATACGTTTTTTAAATGTTGTTTCTTTTCATGCATCTATATTCAGATTTTCCATTTTTTATTTGTACATCTGTATTTATCTCTACCCATGCATTCACAATCTCAATGCAAAACTTATCTAATTAATTGTTTGTCTTTCATGTTTAATATACCTCCTCTAAAAATGTTTGCAGAAGTGTGAAGTTTGGGGCCGGACATTCAGCAACCCTGTGGGTCTGGCCGCGGGCTTTGACAAGCAGGGTGAGGCGGTGGAGGGGCTGCTCAAGATCGGCTTCGGCTTCGTGGAGATCGGTTCCGTGACGCCAGAGCCACAGCCAGGAACCCGCCAGCCGCGGGTGTTCCGTCTGGAACAGGACAACGCTGTCATCAACAGGTCAGTTGGTCGACACACAGAAATCTGCACTTTCAATGTTATTTACCTGTAATACGTTTATAAACATCTGGGTTGCAAAAGAGACTAGTCCAAAGTCTCATTAGTATTTGATTCAAAACTTGTTCTAAGTGCTACAATTACAAGTGTATTGTATTTATTGTAGGTATGGCTTTAACAGTGATGGACATGACGTGGTGTATGCCAGACTCAAGGGAGACAACTCGCAACATTCTGGTAGTTTATTAATATATTTGCGGGTTATTGATCATGTCAAAAGTGTCTATAGATAAATAACAAAAGATTAACTAATAATCCTGATTTGTGATTACCATACAGTTAAAATATAAAACAATAATATATTTTATGGATCATCTGACATCATGATCATTTCTAGATGAACTGATGAAGAAATTTGTCCTTTTTTTTCTACTTTATATTTAATATCAAATTAATATGAAAGTATATAGCATTCTATTATTGTAGCCACATGTACTCTACCTCAGATGAATGAGGAAAGAAACATGTTGAACATAAATCTATGGACTGACACATCATCTACATATTGCGATGTGCAATGTCACCGTAAAGACAAGTTAAAAGGTACTCTGCAACACTACTTAGGCCCATTTCTGTCACAGTACATATTTTGGATTGTCTTAGTGTGTAGAAGTTAGGAAATTAGAAAATATAGGAAATGTGAAAATTTAGTACAAGCACCAAAATATAAAATTAACCTCCTCACAATGGAAGAATTCAGCAGGGAGAAGGACAGCAATGTGATTTTGTTCTATTATTTGATCTTGTTTTTAGGTGTTAAAATTGCAATACAATGATAATTTTGAAGAGAAATTATTAATTTTTAGAAATATTACTGTTACTGTTATAAGATGATCATTTAATGTTTAATCCTCTCCATGCAAAAGGCAACCGGAGATGCTCTAACGAGCTGTACCTGTGGCTAATCCAGCAGGGAGGGTAAGATTCAATGTCTACAACTTGGATACAGTTTTGTAGTGGATTTTACAGGTAACACTTACTAACATTTCTCCCTATAGGTATTCTTGGCGTTAACCTGGGCAAGAACAGGAAGTCACCGGATGCCGTTGGGGATTACGTCAAAGGAGTTGAGAGGTTTGGTAATGTCTCTGATTACCTTGTCATCAACGTGTCTAGTCCAAACACTCCCGATCTTTGTTCGATGCAAGGGAGACAACAGCTGTCTGAACTCCTGGATAAGGTATGTTGATATTATCAGGGCTTTCTGAAGCTTGCAGTTTTGGTGGTACTATACAATGGTTAGAACAGGCTAATGAGTGGGGCTTTTCATGGAGATGAATTCTGACTTTTCATTTCAGTACCGCTAGTTTAAACATGATCTAAAGTATTTTTAATAGTGCTAATAAAGGTGTGTTTTTTTTTTTTTATGGTTGGGGGTTTGGTAAGTTAGACCTGCTTATCACATGATTTTCAATTTCATTTTTCAAATCATCTCGGATATAACTTCATCCAACTAGTTGGAAGTTGGTCTGTAATGGTGTAAAAGGTTGGACTAGGGTTTACCGTAACTATAGTGTGCTTATGCCAAACACGTTATGTTAATTCTATCTTACCATGGAGAAATAGGTCTGTACCCAGTCAAGACCAGTCAGATCTGTTTTTTATGCTGTACTCAGTGGATGTGAACTTCGTAATTTGATATAAGGTGTTCCCCTCAGGTGGTCGCGGCTAGAGATGAGTTGAAGGTTAACCCTAAGCCTCCCGTCCTACTCAAGATAGCGCCCGACTTGTCCGACAAGAATAAAGAAGATATCGCAGCAGTTGTCACTCGGAAAAAGGTACAAGATTTGTGTAATTCCGAGATGAATCGTTGATGGACAGTGGCGAACACTGATCCGTTGACGAAGTAGTCTTGTGGGTTTCATTGAAATAATAAAACATGATTGACCCAGAACATTACAAAATATTTTGAAAACCTAGAAAATTGCCAAAATTAATTTGCTATTTTGATACGTTTCTATTGTGATACTTAGTTCATTCTCAGTGATTCTTGTAGATTTGGAATATTTTAGTAACGTAGAAAAATTTAACGTGCTATTTGAATACTTTCTATTGTGGTACGTCCCATTATATATTGTGATATGAAATACGTGTTGATATCGCAGGGCGGTGTTGACGGCCTCATCGTTACCAACACCACCACCAGCCGCCCAGCCAGCCTCACCAGCTGTCACAAACGGGAGATAGGAGGACTGAGTGGAGCACCCTTAAAATCCCTGTCCACGCAGCTCATAGCAGACATGTACAAATTAACAAAAGGTAAGTCTACGAAACCTTCTATACTTTGAAAGGTACAGATGGGGTAAATTATATTATGGAAATCTACCCATGTTGGAGTTATCCCCCCATGAAATTGAGAGAATAATTTTATGAGTTCTTGCCTTTGAAGGAGATATTCCCGCTGTGACGTAAAGCATTAATTTAATCAATAAATACATTTATGAGTTGTACATTTTTAATCTACATAATTTTGTTTTAAAATTTTAATCTTCTTTCGTCAAATTTGTTTAAAATTTATATTTAGAAAGATGATTCTTTCCTTCATTTTCAAGATATTCATGAACTGTGAACATGGCTAATTTAGGTGTGATTCCTATCATCGGAGTTGGCGGCATCAGCACGGGACAAGATGCGTTCGAGAAGATTCGAGCCGGAGCTAGTCTTCTTCAGATCTACACCATCCTCATCTACGAGGGGCCGCCAGCTGTCAGCAAGATCAAGCGCGAGCTCAGCGACATTCTCCAGTACGCTTTTACCATCCTTGTACCAGCAGTATTTCAGGCTCCATTGGGGAACTTTTACAATCTGCTGCTGCTAGACCAAGGCTTTCATGACACGAGTAGTTAGAATGGCAGATAGTTTTATATTGTATGTAGAAGACTAGTTACGGTTAGTTCAACTAGTTAAACGTCGGTCTTTTATGGGAGGGCTTTAGCCCGACGTTTAACCGTTGAACACCAATTTCATA
>JAVCKZ010052684.1:0-15365 GCA_034780755.1 Lepetodrilus elevatus | reverse complement strand
TGACAATATTGTTTCTTAGTTTCGTGTGCCAGTTTGACAATATTGTTTCTTAGTTTGATTGAGTATTGTGTCTTAGTTTGACGGAATATTAATTGTGTGATAGTTTGATTTCATGTTATAATTATTGTGTGCTAGTTTGACAATATTGTTTCTTAAGTTTGAGTATTGTGGCTTAGTTTGACGGAATATTAATTGTGTGCTAGCTTGATTTCAGATGATTGTGTGCCAGTTTGACAATATTGTTTCTTAGTTTCGTGTGCCAGTTTGACAATATTGTTTCTTAGTTTGATTGAGTATTGTGTCTTAGTCGGAATATTAATTGTGTGATAGTTTGATTTCGGAAGATTATGTGCTAGTTTTACTGAATATTGTATACTATATATATAATTCTTTTAATAAATATGTTTATTCCAGCAGATTACATGTATATGATACAAAATGTGCAAGTAGAATCAGCAAGAAACACAAGAAACTGTCTAACTTAGATTGTAATGTGTTCCAAAAATCGTTGACGTGGTCACAGCTTAGAAATAAGTGAATTAGACTTTCAGTTTCAGCATGGCAAAAGGAACATGTATTATTATCAATGAGATTCATAAGATACAGATATTTCTTTGTGAAATTTATCCTATTAAAAGTTGTGTACTGAAAGTCCAAGAGTTTTGAATCGTTTGTGCTTGTTTTATATTGAGTAAATACATTTCCCCAGTTAATAGTTATATCATCTAGTTTATTTTGCCATTTGGTGCAAACTTGTGGAAGTTCATTTGATTTAATGAGAATATCACAACATTTCCTACTACCTTTAATAGGTAGGAGTAGTTTTATAGTGGAAATGTGTAGTCTTAGATTATTTATGGGAAGGTGAGCGGTGTTGTTGATAACGGTTTTCCATTGTTTAGTAATATTGCTAATTACGTGGTTGTAGTCAAGAAAGGTACCTTTAATATCGTATAGCGATTTAATTTTTGAAAATGCCATAATTCCATTCAAATCACATGTCCTTAATTTGAAAAATTCCTTTATTTTTCCAATTATTAATGAGAAGTGATGAATTGTGAAACAGGTGATTACACCAACTAGGTTCAGAGAGAATGTCCTCAATATTGTTATAATCTGGTTGAAGACGTTTATAGTAGAAACTCCAATTTTTTAAATATCCTTCCAATAAGGATTGTCTATGTTAACAATAAATGTGCACCAAATTTAGGAATTTCTTAAAAGGGAACATTACAAGGATTTGGTGGATCTGTTTTTAACATGAAGCGACGTAGGGTGGAAAGTTTGAGGGATTTACATAGTAATCTATTGTATAATATTTTTATTGAGTATTAGGTCTTAGTTTGACTGAATATTATGTGTTAGTTTGATCCAAATAATGTATGCTAATTTGACTGAATATTGTGTCATATTGTGATTGAGGATTGTGTTTTAGTTTGACTGTATATTGTGTGTTATTATATAGGTTGGCTGAATATTGTGTGTTAGTTTGACCGAATATTTTCTG
This sequence comes from Lepetodrilus elevatus, assembly GCA_034780755.1. Taxonomy (NCBI): domain Eukaryota; kingdom Metazoa; phylum Mollusca; class Gastropoda; order Lepetellida; family Lepetodrilidae; genus Lepetodrilus; species Lepetodrilus elevatus. The sequence continues at coordinate 13,858 of JAVCKZ010052684.1, read as the reverse complement.
TTGGTTTGACCAAAATATTGTGTGATAGTTTGTCTGAATTGTATGTTAGTTTGACAAAAGTATTGTCTACTAGTGTGACTGAATATTGTGTATCAGTTTCACTGAGTATTGTATGTTAATTTGATCGAGTTTTACATATCAAATAGTTTCACTGTATTATTTGCCAGTTTGATTTAATATTTTACGGTTTGTCTTACTAATCTGGAGCCATTTCAGGGATATACACACAGAGATGTGTTTGTGTTTCAAACTGGGGAAAGGGGTGCACATTCATAAAATGAAGTGGCTTCCATTGCCTGACTTACCTAGGTATTCAAAATATTAATAATTACAAGAACTCAAATATAGTAATTATAGCACTGGTCGTATGGTCCCTTTCAAAATCTAGTCCTTCAATCTTTTTCGATTATTTTTAACAAGATGTTTTTAATTTAAGAAAAGAAATATGCCTACTTTGAAAGACTACTTTAAAATAAATGTCTATGTACAATGTTATAGATCTACCGCGACGTTTCGTCGGTCACTATGCCGACATCATCAGGCAGTAATTATAACATTAGCTTGTTTTCCGTATAATTTTAGATATAATATGTACAGACTTCGTGACAGCATGGTCATTTTAAGTGCGCTTCTGTGAATGTGCAGCCGTATCATTGGAAGCGCTCATAATATAAAATACATGTGAATATTGTAATTCATTATTGTTTCATAATGCTGTACACAAAACATACATGTATCTGGTTATTTTACAGTCCAATGCTACTATATGTTCTCTGTTCAACATAGTCAGCACTCTAATATAATGCATGTATCTGGTTATTTTACAGTCCAATGTTACTATATGTTCTCTGTTCAACATAGTCAGCACTCTAGTATAATGCATGCAGATGGATATTGTACAGTCCATTGTTACTATTATGTTCTCTGTTCAACATAGTCAGCACTCTAGTATAATGCATGCAGATGGTTATTTTACAGTCCAGTGTTACTATATGTCCTCTGTTCAACATAGTACAGTCTTACCAACGTGTGAATATAGTAATTTAGGGCCCTACTGAATCGCTACTAGTATCCATTACCTTTGGGTTTGATTATTGACTCTCCTATGTGTCCATCACATTGTTCATCTGGATTGCTCTTGTCGATGGTGGTGCTATAATCGGATCCCGATATAACGGTCTCCGATATAACGGTTTCAACGTTTACTGGTCAACTTTTAATCAATACGGATTTCCTACTATATAATTTAACTCGATACAGCGGATATCCGGTTCCCTCTACCGGTGGCAAAATCAGACACAATCGTATAAATACCATATATTCTGATTTAATGACCGGGTGAACATGTCAGAATATATTTACAGCCGTAGGAGGTCCCAAACAATTTCAAAATCAATAAATATGAATGATAAAATGTTGATAAACACAATTTATTAGGACGCGTGTCCTCCATGTGCATTCACAACCTCATCGACATCCTGATGCGTGTGAATAGCACTTCCGGTAGACAACGCCTATGTTCTTGCAAGTATTGATGTTGATTAGGAAGGTTGCGAAGCCGTCTTCCAAGAGCATACAAAACATGCTGAATTGGATTGAGGTCACTAAAGCATGAAGGTCAATCCATGACATTGATGCCTGCATTCTGAAGGTATACACGGGTCAGATCAGCGGAGGTCTAGCGTTGTCGTGTTGACATGTATAAGGCCCAGACCATAGTCATTAATGAATGGTACCAACTGATGCCATTATCTGGTCTTGATGCTCAATGCCTTTAGATTTGCGCAGAGATCCGATCCCTGCAGAGTTATTTTCTTCTTGTTGCGGCTGAAATCGATTCCGTAGGTGACGTAGCCGAATTTGTCGATCGTCCGCCTTTGACGTCACACGTGATCTTCCTGGCCCCGAGATTACGAAACCTTTCTGAGTACGATTTCATGCTCAACTCACGTGCTATGCTAAAAAACATGACGTTTTACGAACAAAATTCTGAGTTTAGTATGAAATCGTACTAAGAAAAGTTTCGTAATATCGGGTATTGGATGATTGGCTATTTCTCTTGAAGTCAGCTGCACACGTACATTGAGGTCGTAAATTGACAATCTGCTGCAATGGAATTTCCTTGAGACTGCATGCCAACATTCACGTTCGCTCTCAATATTGCGTCGTCAATGCATGCAGTTTCAATCGATAAAATGAAGAAATCTTTTTCCCGGTGCTCACAGATAATATAGCACACGCTATTTACATGATTTGGGGCATCATCGTTACGTCACGCATTGAACAGCTCATGCTAAACGTATGTTTGTCATGAATTGATTTTTACATGATTTCGGTTACCGTAACTAATCTGATATGGGACAACGACAATCTGTATACGTAGCATTTACCATATATATATATAATAACATTAACCTAAAACATTATAAAACAATTGTTATAAGTATTTATAAAGTGTAAAGTTTCTTATTTTGTTCAGTATAGTTTATTACATTTTCTCTGCACATTTTATTAATTTAAAAGACCTACATTATCTAGGCTCAACCTTGCTGAGATACATCACATGGCCACGATACTGTACACACAGGCATTTGCTAATTCATTCATCCCGAACATATGCGTGTAGGGCATAACAAGGAATCCATATTTTCGGAAAAAGACACTTTTCTCGGCCGATTGGCTCTGCCGACCCTGTCCGTCATTTTTCTTAGCGCTCGTAAAGATCCTTGTATGTTGTACACATTTCCAACTCGCCTAGTCACCGGGTGGTTTACGTTCCAGCGGATCTGCCCTTCTGATGTCCCTTCCTTGTTCATGCCGCTTGTCATCGGTGTCAGGTTTCTGGAAGGTTTGTTGCTGTCCCGGAACCTCTCCGTATGCGCATGCGGCGGAGCGGAATGTTTCTGGTACGTCTGTTGAGGATCCGGAACGTCCCAACGAACCCCGACTTTCTCGACCTTAATCCGGCCCTTTGAGAATTCCGGTTTTCTCCAACCAATCGGTTCGCACGAGAAGCTCCGTAAGGAGTTGGATTTGGAGTCTTTGTTCGATTTATTGTCTACATGCGAGTCGGATTTGGCACTGAATGAAACACTTAACCCTTTCTTCTTCTTGATCATGTCCAGGTCTGCTTGGTCTTTGGACGCCCATTTCAAATCAATCGCGACCGTTTCATAGTCCAGTAATGTATCCGTAAACGGGGGATCGTTTGCGGCTCTCCCGACAGGTGACCTCCAGTATTTGTTCACGGGGCGAAACACTCCGTCCCTCTTCATCACTCGTACGTTGTCCCCACCTAGGTACGACGACCCACTCATGATGGAGGTGCCGTGTTCTCTCGGGAAGTCGTCGAACCTGATCTTGTCCCTCAGCACAGAGGAACTCTCGCTCTGCTCCATGTCGTCGTAATCTTTCGCGACGGCGGGCAGAAATCGCTCGGTGTCTGACGCCCAAGACATCAACCTCTCGCGGAGTTTCTCCTGTTCCTTCAGATTCCACTCAACGGTCTTCTTGACTCGCTGATGACGTCGTATCCGCTCAAACACCTCATTGCACACTAGTTGTTCTTGGGACGACGTTGGACTCGACACGCCGTTGGCGCTTGATTTCCGAAGATGGACACCTGAACTAGAGCGCCGCGGAGCATTCCTCGGGAAGACCTTGGTGAGTCTTGCTGCAAGACTGTTGCTTAGAAGGTTCTGATCCGCCGGATGTTCATGCCTCGTAAGAGACTGTGTCTGATCGAAGTTGTTTGCCACTCCATTGTGAACCGCAGTCGTCGACGGGTCCATGGGGCGTTTCATGATTCCCTTCAGACCATCCATCGTGGTTGGCATAGTTAAGATGGCACCTGAAAATAATAGGAGATTTAATAAGTTGGGCAACTTTACTTTCCATCCCCTTTTTGACGAATACATTATGTTTTAATCAATCAAAAATAAAACCATGAACCAAAATAAAATACAATTATAATATGCAGAATGATATTTCGCTTTACAATTGGCCAAGATGCCATTTCAACAAATATTTAGAGAATAACCCACGAGATACGAGTGATTACGGAAAATATGTCCCGAGTGAAATTAATGTTCACAGTTCCGAGCTTTACCGAGGAGGAACATTAATTTCACGAGGGACATTGTACTATATGCAACTGTTATCTATACGACTGTGTTTCTGGCTTGATACATGCCCCAATATCACTTGTTTGCGGAAGTTTCATTACCTATGCGATCTTGATTGGATGCACTAGTTCTACTATACATGTAAGAGCACAAAGTAGATGTACAGTGCACGTACAGTACGCTCGTAGATCTACGGCAACACTCGAGACTACGGGCGTAACAGATTCCTCCTGCTGTAAATTACCAATGACGTGACCGAAATAACCATGAAATCGGCTGTAAACTTCTACACACATGTACTCACAATTTGTAAATATAGGAATATCCCACTGTCAAAAGCTTTTTAGTGAACTGAAATCGCAATCCACAACGATTAGACCTACCTATCTATTCCGGACACATGCAAATTACCGACTGTCTCTGCAGTCAGTAACGTTCAATGTATTTACCCTGTGTGCAGTTTATTAGTGTACATGTATGTATACGACAATGGTGCATACAACAATGCACTGACCTCTGTCAACTCAAATGGTTACATGTAACTGACAGGTTGAACGCAACCTAGGCAAATCCTCGCTTTATAACACGGCTTACGCCTTGCTAAACAAACCCACAATGGCATAAGTTATAAATACTTAGCCACATATAATGTCATAGAAATTTCACGCTATGTAGGTGAGTGCCGATGTCATTAATAAAATATATATATTAAATTCCCGTTTAGATAGAAGCTATTCATGATATGTGCTGGATAAAAGCTGGTCAGAAATTTGCCTTGACTAATATGCCAAGCTTACGGTATAACGTCTGTCTGCTATAGAAATAGTTTATGAACTTGCGAATGACAAACGACAGCTCAAAGAATAGGAGAGCTCGAGGTATGGTTCCAAAAGGCTTGATAATCCAACCAATGCAATTATTGTTGAAGCACCACGGCGTGCTATAGAAATACTATGTACAAAACAGTTAAAGCGGCTATTGAAATATTTATGCTCTGTTGCTAATATTTGAAACGATTAAAATCGAATTATTAACTCAAAAGATATGATCAAGCCAATGTTCATTATTCTGTGGCGGCAATCTGGGACTTTCATGAAATTCATAAAGGTGGGAAGTCACTTGAATATCATTATTATACATATTAGAAATTAATAATATCCTTTGACATGAGTCATAGCATACACATACCCGCTGGACGACACGATGATATCATAGACTATTATACAAAATGAATGGCTTTGGTTAGCTAAAGTTTAATAACATTTCCCCCCAAACGGATTTTAAATATGTTATAGAGGACAAACTTATACTTCTGCTGATACCGAGAACCCCGCTATACCATTTGTTTCTATGTTTAAAGTTATTTTGACTAGACTAAGATGTGGGCATGAAATCATACCAAAAATGTTTCGTAACATCTACCAACAACGCGTAGAATTGCAGTACCTTCATTCAACTGTGGAAGGAATAAAATGAGTGGATCACCCTGTGAAGCAGAGGATGAGCTGTCTCCAGCTAAGCTACGTTGTATAACCGGAAGTCAGCATCAGGGTATCGTTTCTCGAAGCTCTTGTGGGCTACAACTATTGTAACGTCAACGCTTTCTATTGTGGCGGGAGCCCAACTATTGTAGCGCTACAAGAGCGTCGTGCAACGGGGCCCAGGACAATCCTCGGACCCAAGGGATACTTAGTTCCGTTCAGTACTCACTTCCGATACCAAGGATGAAGCGAAAGTGTACAAACGTAAATCCTGGACGGAAGTAAGTACCACTGGGGTGCGAGGATGCATCGGGGCCAGTGTACGCCTAGCATTGAAACATACGCAACTTTAGCAGTCATTGCCTCTGGGCCTCGAGTATAGGGCATCCCGATTTCCAGGGGTTACGATCCACTTCTATACTCTATGCTACTCTACGCTACTAGAGTATAGAAGTGGATCGTAACTCCTGGGGTGCGTTCAAAGACACAAGTGCTTGCAAGCGGCTTACCAAACTAGCCATTGTCTCATGAGTCGTATGAAGCGTACATGGGACAGGGAACCAGTTTAGCTAAGCGGCTTACTCAGCCCTGTGCTGATTGAACACACCCCTGGAGTAGCGTAGAGTGTAGAAGTGGATCGTAACCCCTGGAGTAGCGCAGATGGTAGAAGTGGATCGTAACCTCTGGAGTAGCGTAGAGTATAGAAGTGGATCGTAACCCCTGGGAACGGCATGGCAATTAATGTTGTATTGGCCGAAGAGTTGTTTCAGAGTTTATGTTTCGACGAATTGAATGCCAGACAGTATACAATATGATGATGGGATCCAGACCTGCGTTTCAAGAAAGGGTCACAGTCTCAGTGTATGTATACCGAGGTTTACGTCACTTCCTGTTATAATATAGCCATGGCGCACGCAGTGAATAATTACTCCCCGACTATGTAGTACCGTTTCATGAAATGCAGACCTCTATTACCAATACACGTGACCTCTATGTTATCATAAGTGTGGGAGGTTTGCAGATTTAAGTTGCTTTTTCTTTATTATAAATACTTTTTAAATTTGGGTTTACAGCCGCTTTCAACATTCTTTCAATTATCACGGCTTGTCAGTTTAGGGCAGAAATAAACCTGTAACATCCGCATGTAGCGCTGAATGTTGCAGTAAACCTACAAGCACCGGCTGGTACTGATGGACCAAGGATAGATTATATCTGCCCATTGCCACGGTACAGGCAGAGCATCCTATGATTACCGCGTAGGAAAAGCAAATTTCGCGAAAATTGATGTGAGGTCTTTACCTCCGAAATTCTACCCCCATGCGTTACCACCCGCCCCCTTACGCAACTCGTAAGTCCAATACATTTAGTATAGTACCGTACATCAATCAATAGTTCTAGTTGATATACTGTGTTGAATGTTGCCCCATGACATCTATGATTTATTGATGTTTGCTGATGTGATTGATAGCATTTTTTAGTGTTTCTACATATGATCAATGCGAACTACTGATAAGAGGACAGAGCGGTGTACCGTTACAGTGTGCTGCTTCGGGGCCAGAGAGAATATTAACACGAATTACGTATCTCTTGAATAATTAATCAAATGTATTTCCATCAGTGTCTTGAAAGACTTAAAGGCATAATATCACAGATAGTTATGGTTGTTTTTGGACTAGTTCTTAGCTATAACTGCGAAATCTCAGCCTCATGATCAATATAGCAAAATAAATAGGCTAAAACGTGTTTTCGGCGCATAAAGTCCACAGTCTTATATATATATGATAGAACAATCTGACATGATACAACTTAGGACCAGATTGTTCTATCTCCAAATATAATTTTCAAAAGATGTGATTAAGGAAGGGTTATGGAATAATGAAATATGGGTTTCCGTGATGTTGGATTTGTTGAAATTGGGGTCATGTGTTACTTATAGTTCGTCTGTTTCATGTAAATTGTGTTTACTGTAACACACAGTTACAACCTCTTAATATGATCAATACTCGTTATACGTGTCATATCATACGAGTATGTTATATATGAGAAGGCTAGGCAAACCAGTGCACTAATATCAAGCTTGAATTCCCTTTGTATAACACTCAGACTCCCAAATTTAACATCTCTGTTATTCCCCAGAACTAGCGGTGTGATTTAAGTCTCGTGTTGTGTATACTGCTTTTGTCCAGTCCCTAATGGGTTTCTTGTGTCCCCTATTAGGGATTCAAACCTGACCACGAACTATAATTTTCATGAACCCTTGATGGTTGTAAATTTGGCCCTTGTCTAGACCGCAACGTCCCCTGGGACCCGCTCCTGCTGTGCGAGCTAAAATAGACATTGACAATATCTTCTCATTAGATTGCTTTGTATTACTGACCAGATTCCAGCCATCTCTCGTTTTCTATATATTCTATCCGCTAGCAAAACCGTTTCACTACTTCCGGTCTTATTGTACATACGCATGCGCAGTCATACTCATCACGTACATACCCTGTGGTTAGTGGGATGTGTAGGAATATGCGATGTCCGTCGTCAATCGTGGTATGAAAACAAGTTATCCCATGAATTCTCCAGTGGCCACAACACTTGTAGAAATTCGATGAAGCTTGGCATAGCACATCACTATGGCTTGAACTACGCTGTGATTACATTTAGGCCCAGCGCCTACAACCCTAGGCTTTGCATGGATATACTGGAAATTCAATTGTATACTGTTACTCTGAAGCCATTCTGCCGTGGTATCAATTGGTCAGAATTACCATTGGAAACACAAACTCTAGAAACACATTAGACAGGCATCCCCGAATGGTTTGGTGTCAAATTTTCAATATAATTTAGTCTTGGTTTGTAATAGTGAAAACCTATAGATACACTTAATATGATTACCGTAATTAAGTTCATAGTGTTATGTCAAGGTACATATTGCTGATGTTGACATTTACCTCCTAGGGACATACCTATTAGGGTAGGGCCATGATAATCTCTTTTCCTGATCTTCACCAGCCTAAAACATAATAACTTGTATTTATTGATATCCATTGCCACAAAATATAGTGGTAAATTATGAAAGGCATAAATTAATTAAATATAATAGTGTTGATAAATTTAAATTGAAAGCAAAGTTACAACTGTCTGATTCACGTATAGGAGAAAACAAAGTTGTTATCTTTTGTATCATGCATTTTGTCGAGTATGAATGCTGTCTAATTGGATATCTTCAGAACTGCCTAAAATGTCTGTTATTGCGATACAATGTTATTCTGTGATCCTAATTTTCCTCAATCAATAGAACTTGGACAGTTCATTGACATACTTCTGGACATCCCCCGTTATATCCCCGGTCATTCACTCAGATCCATGTACGCACGCAGGCATCAATTTATTCCTTCCAGAGGACCTTCACTTTGTCTATACGGGAAACGACATGTAGACTCTCGTCTTCTTTAATACCCCGTGGAGCGGGTCCTTGTGCAAGTCTCACCCACGAGTGACCTCTCCGTGGTTCTCAACCCTTCTATTATGATATTGCAGAACGCTCATCTGCATGTGTGTCACATCAACGTCCGTGGCACGACCTGGACGCCGCCGTAGTATATTGCTTCTGTGCACCTGCAACGGCGGCTAGTCTTAATATACCACAGACTGACCAAATGTAAGACCCCGACAGTTGATGGAACTAACGACTCTGCACGTAGATCTCGATTGGGAAGGTTCAGTGTGAATGGAATATATACCATAATTAGTTAGAAATGTGATTAAACACGTAGAAGATCGATGCTCCAATTCGATCTATTATACGTGGACATTCATGCCAACATATGTGTGTGATATGGTCTATATATCGTGACATATTTACATATCTATATTGTGACATATTTACCAGATTCGCGATCTCATAATTCATGTTTCTATCTGAATTCCATTACGGCATCTATGCCTCCGATGCAAGAATTATAATGCGTTATATTGCCCTACCCTTGTCAGGCCAGGCGTATAATGCCACCATCTATATTGGAATATTTTATAATGGATATTTTGTCAGAACTGATGAAATGGCAGAGAATTCTGAAGGGTCACGTTATGAGTTTGGGGAGATATACTGATTACTTGTGTCAGTTACCAGCTTGTACTGGAGCCTATGCAACATGTGTGACACTGTCTGCTATAACAGCTGATAACCAGCTGGTAATGCTGAAGATCTATGTCAAATTGTGCGTGACTACATGCTATGTATTTACTCGCCTGCTTTTGTATCAGATATTTGATTGCCGGTTTGTGTTGCAGTCTTGCAGACCATATTCTCACACAATTGTTTATGTTCAAGATATCCTTCATCGGCGTTTAATCAAGTATAGATATTTGGAATAGTAGAAGGAAAAGCGTCACATTGGCAACACTAACAACAACTGGGATTGGCATAACTGAGGTTTACGTTCACTATCTGAGACAGTGGTTATATTAATCTTCCTGGTTGCATGTGTGGTCAAATTGATGACAAAAGTACACGTACATAATGCATTATGCATGTATTACAGACAACAGAACCTGGAATCATATTTTAATTAGTATGAAATGCCGATTGCTTGTGTCTTATACTATAGTTGTAAAGGTGGCCCGTGATGTGTGAAGATGCTAGTTGATTGTGTTAGAGATACCAATGATGAAACCTGTAGCTTTTTCAGTTGGCTTTAAACAAACCAGTTCCGAGTATAGCCTAATTTGAAGTTCATCTGGGTCCGGATTCGTCGTATTCTATATGTGACGTAACGGTCTAAATGTATCCTTATCGGCTGCCAATGGTGATTGGTTTGTACAACGGCTTAATGCCGACCAAAGTGATACTCGCTGAAATATGAAAGCCGGTAACATTGTACGGGGATGCTAACCATACCCAATGAAGTCACAGCCGTGTCTATAAATAGAACAGGATTACTTTGGCTGGATTTTTATAAGAAGTGCTGCTGACAGACACAGACTCTCAACTGGTCCTACTTCGTATTCTGAACACTGGTACTTTTCCACCCCGACTTGACCCTCCACGAGCTCCACGATCTCCACGAGCTCCCAGTAATCACGTGAGCATGTCCACGCGGCATCAGCCTCCACGGAACACAGCGGCATGCCACGTCGTCTTGATTGATGTCCAAGAACGCTGCAAAGAATATTAATATTACCTCCCTTGTAATATCCGCGTCAAAAACAAGTAACAAGAGTTCTCTATTAATTCCCTAGTGATTTTCCTTCCCTTGCCGCGGCCCTGTGTGAGGATCTATGATGATATATTACACAATTCTTACGTAAACAATGTTTCGCGGAGTGGTTCAAATGAAACTTCCATCTATTAGCTTAATCGTTCCATTGGGAGACGCGCTTGACGACGTTAACGCTATTTCTTTCTCTCGCGCGCGTTCATTGTAAAGGGGAACTGTTGAATGTAACGTTGTTTGTGATGGCGAACTGTGTTGACGAGGTAGTGGTGCGTATCACATTTAACAGGGATGATGGCATGAACGAAACACTCTTCCGATATTTTTTTTCTCAAATTATGCTCCAGTGCATAGAAATTACATGTTAAGTAAATATATTTGCGAATCTATGTATATCAATTTCTTATATGCAGGTTCTGTACTATTCAGTGATTTTTAAGAACATACAGTACGTCATTCTCGAAACTCAGGCTATTATGGCCTACTTCGGGCGGTTACGTTAGTTTTAGCCCGGAAGTGTCATTGCGCATGTCTAGTTGTTGCTAGAAAAGCTTTCATGATTCGTGGGTCGTCCTATAGCACGTTCGTGACGTCACTCTAGCCTTGCTTTTGCGACTTGCATTGCTCTAGATCCTCTAGAAACCGCCAGAAGTAGGTCTATGACTACACCTATCCTATATTTGACGGAGGTTTTCTGTGGTCACAATGGCCTGGCCAGGATAACGGTACGTAAGTTAGATAAGTTGTGATGAATATAATTCGTACTAATCATCTTAGAACTATATACTGTTTCCTTTGTATATCATAAGGTACCTGCGCACAGTAATGCAATTAGAAAATTAATTTGAGCTGAATTAGAAGATAAATCCATTATTTATGATAACACCAACACGAGTAGTGGAGAGGGCTGGACCGTTCTGTAATACAGTTATATGAAGTTTACACACACACCTCTTGATGACAGACACAGAGAAAGCTCAAATGCTTGCGATGACCATGTTACAAGGCACTAAAATACGAACTACTTCGATCGGTACTGGGATGAAAGGTTCTCGTGCCGTGCAATAGTTTGCTTATCCAGACCCTGTGATCACTGTCCAAGTTTGTATTTACACCCCACCGTGTACAGAGTTGTAGGGGGAAGAGCTCGCCGTTCCTCTTTAATTATCACAAAAGCAATGCTACTGCCTTGAAGCAGTGGCCAATCTGATGCCTAGTATCCCGTTATGTTTGCCAAACTGCCTGCTTTTACTAATGGAATTTCACTTAAAGGTATACGCACTCAGATTACCAGCTGGTTACTTCTACCGGTATAATCTTCAACAACGATGCGACTACTACATTGTGAATTTGTGATTGTAACCTGGCACGATTTGATGCTCATCATGGCATCATCTATAACTTAATGGAAGTTGGTGGGGTTTTTTTTGTTCCCGAGATCCTATTGTGCATATTAATGCGCCTGTGATTCTGTGTTCTATTAACATCTCACTTTGCTGATTTGCACTCGGCGCAGCCTGGCCGTATGATTAAAGTGTATTAGTTAAGATACAGCACTTGCAAGGTAATAGCACTGACGTGCAAGGTCATGTACAACGCTGAAAGCAAGCACACGGCATCATTGCATATTCACGATATTCTCCGGTGCCCTCAAATTAACTGACTCTATAAATAGTATCCGTGTTGTTCACGGAGAATGGAAACATAAGGTGACGAAAAAAATATGTTGTTCCGCCAGAAGAGTAGCTATCTTGGAGTATATTGAATTTATATTCATGTGGCAACCTGGTAGCCATGTCGACGCTGTATAATACGAGTTTAACCACCACTTCCGTATGGATATCCAAGAGACATTGCCACAAATTACTATTTACTATGTGGTTCGTAAATATCTAATACTGCGTTGATAGTGAAAGTGGGGTAATGTATGGTATGTTGTTCGAATAATTGAGAAATACGGCATTTTGCTTCCGCTTAGCCACAAATTGTAAACAGAATATTATATGTGTCCTAAACTATAAAAGTACATCATACAGTGAACTGATTATATTCATATATTTTGTCCAGGGTATATATCCTATGTATATATTTCATATATCCTGACTTAGCCATATCACATGCATGGATACATGTCTGCCCACATAATTTCCAAAATTCGTTATCTGTCTAAATATAGGTCGTGGGTATCTAGTTCGTTGATCCTGATTCGTTTCCTAAGACAGCTGGATTTTGTATAGTCTGTCAACTCTATCGCCATCGCCGCCATGTCCGTCTCCATTCTCTGTGTGTATTACGGTTGCGATACGTGCAGGTATCGGTCTGTCTAGGCCTGCATCACGGCTATTTAAGGATCAATATGTTTTAGACAGGTCCACGAGCCAGATCTTAAGGGGACAAAGGGAGATTACTGATGTCCTTAGCAGCATACATGGCTCCTTATTCGGTCATCCTTGGTTAATCTACTCGTTATATTAGAAACTCCAATACAATCACACAAAATGATATTTAAGGAGAAGTTTGATGCTTCAAAATCAGTTCCAATCCATGATTTCAGTGTCCACAGCTTCCATCCCCAGCCACTTCCGGGTTCATGTCACTCGGGACAGATAATCTGAAATTCATCATAACTCCTTATTGAATATACCACTGGTATCACTGAATTGCTACTTCTAACAGTGTCCAATCTATACATCTGCAAGGTCTAATTCTATATACGCCATGCACCTATATTTTACGACCAAATTCCAATATAACAGCTGTGTGTATGTTGTGTACGTCTACCATGTATAGTTATTCTAGTATGTCTTCTAACACACCGACTATCCCAGCTCTCAGGCTATAGAACATGCAATCTTAGAGCATGTTGTGGTACTGTGAAACATCAAGCCAATGTAATATGCTATCTTAGAGCATGCTGCGGTACTATGAAACATCAAGCCAATGTCATATGCTATCTTAGAGCATGCTGCGGTACTATGAAACATCAAGCCAATGTCATATGCTATCTTAGAGCATGCTGTGGTACTATGAAACATCAAGCCAATGT
>JAVCKZ010052673.1:0-17291 GCA_034780755.1 Lepetodrilus elevatus | reverse complement strand
AGAGAGAGAGAGAGACAGAGAGAGAGAGAGAGAGAGAGAGAGAGAGAGAGAGAGAGAGAGAGAGAGAGAGAGAGAGACATAGATAAAGAGACAGAGACAAAGAGAGAGAGAGAGAGACGGAAAGAAAGAAAGAGGAAGGGAAAGAAAGAGATAGGGAAGGAGAGAGAGGGGAAAGGGAGGGAGAGAGAGAAAGAGAAAGAAAGAGTGAAAGACATACAGACAGAGAGAAAGAGAGAGACAGGAAGACAGAGAAGTATAGAGCTATGGAGATAGATGGAAAGATAGGAAGCAACTAGAATACACAGATAAATAGATATAGTGACACTTAACCTCCCATAGTAATTATACACTGAAGGTCCCCGTGGACACATCAAATTGCCAAGGTTGGATCAACATTGTAGGGAGGCAATACCCTGAGATGCTGTAACTCTAGTCGCTGTTGGCCCACACTGGGATAGCATGTGCATAATTGATGTCATGACATATGGTTAAGAAAGACAATCTGACACCCGGTTAAGGATTTATTGCAGTGTACGTAGATATTGATCATGAATAATTCTGGGATCCACCTATTATAATCCATATAGTATGTACCACCAAAATCATCACGCCAATAATTACTATATCTTTAACTTCACCTTCTACACTATACTAAGACACGTAGCATTAACGAGCAGTGAACAGAAGTGTTTGGTGGCAAAATGGTATCATTCCAGGATAGGCAAAATGTATGTAAGATTTTCTACTATTAAGATGTCAGTCATGATGTGATATAAGAACATGTTATTACATTTCACAGAAAAATATCACCAGTTTTCTTTAAAATGTGCATATGGGTGAAATAATCCCACTGTAACGTAAAGCACTAATTCATTCATTTGAACATATTTTCTCATAATATGGTCAGCAAATAAGAGACCGATAACCGAACTTGTCCCGAGAACAAGTCTGTGTAGCCTAAGTACTTAACTTGTATTAGCATAAGTTGGTCTGCGCCAACAAGGAGCACAAAGTACCAGACATGGAACCAGTGTTCTACAATCTCCTGCTGATTACACCATCTCCAACTTCCTGTTGAAATCTGGAAGATTTAGGATGATGTATAAACATTAAATACTGAGAAAAAGTCCTAGCTTTCCTAATCAGCGGCCTATTTGAGTGAATGTAAACCTGCGTGTGGAACACTGTATTGGAGTTAGAGGAACAAGAGATAAGGTAGTCCTGATGGGAGGAGTTCCCTTTGCACAGGATCCGTCCGTCAATCCATTGTTTACATTGCTAACTAGCTGCCGGTATGATCTTCCCCAGCACCGCGCTGCCACAGAACTGGCTAACGTTCCATCACGGCACTGCATTGCTCGACCCCCGGTATCACTGACAAACTCGGCCCAACTCGTGTGCTAATGCAAGACAATTTCTGAGATATTAATCCTGGTGGAGACCAGCGGAGAGGTAACAGGCAGTTCTGTAACACACACCCTGACAGGTCCTACAGGCTCGAAAACTCTTGCATAAAGAAGAATCGCAGGAATTCGGGTCTCGGTAAACTCTTCAGGGTTTTCGGAGGTATTAAGACACGCCGACAGTCCAGCAGGCCTGTGTTAGGGAGAACAGGTTTTTTTCGAGGGTTGGGGGGTAACTCCCAGTGACACATAGTTGGTCAGGGAGACTTTGGGAAGTTTGTTAGTTATTTTGCTAGTTGAAGTCTCTTGGCATCGCATAACAAGTTAATTACATGAAGACGCTTGTGGGCTGGGCCTATGCAGAGGGGGAAGAGAAATGTGGCGAATTCTGACACCGTACAGCTATCACATGTGATTAGATAGCAGTGCTATGAAAGCCGACACACGGGGAGTCAGTACCCCTCTGAGAGCACACCGAGAGTAATTGGACAAAATTTGTACTTACAGATGCACCAGAGGTAGACCAGAGGCAGAGTCGGAGTCGGAGAGAGTCGGGGCCAGGATAGCAGACCAGGAACTGGACTCTGAGACGACAACAAACTTTCAGGAAAAGTTTTCTATGGAAACTTGTTAAAGTTGTCATGTGATAGAACAACAACACAGGACACTCATCAGAAGACATATTCTGATGGTAATTCTGTGTCTGTCTATCCTAGAGAAGTCTGTCTGATAGTGTTCTCAAAGACAGTTTTATTTACAAGACAGTGTTCTTAACAAGACAGTGTTCTCAAAGACAGTGTTCTCAAAGACAGTGTTCTCAAGACAGTGTTCTCAACAAAACATTGAGGAATGAATCTCAAATTGTGACTAATTTCTTAGTATTCTGAGATATTCCTGGTTTACTGTTGATTCCAAGACAATCTGAATGCAATTCTAACAGTGACAATCTGGATTAAATTGGACAAGTTTTGAAAAGGTAGGTAAATTAACCAAACAATATATCATATAAATTATATTTGATTACGAATATTGTTCACATATTATTATTTGCATTATGCAATTAGTTACACTTAGTTACAATTAGTTACACTTGTACCAACTTGTGTGAGTAATCTGAATTGTGAACTTCTACACCCGTATCAACGTACATGATTCCGAGAACCTCTACAACTATTTCCATTGAAAGACGGAGAAGACATTATAATCTTTTAAGGCAATCGACAAGAAAAATATTGACAGATCGTTCACTTGATCCAGGTTCCTGTGTATTGGGATAACCTGACTGCAGATTACATACAATGCAAAACATTTCAAAATATAAAAGGTGAAAAATAACATTAAAACCTTTTTATAAGGGGATTACATGTTAATCCCCATAACGTGTACACATCTATCTTTCTGTGTATTCTGGCCCTGGTGGGAATACTTCAACGTCAGAGTCATATATACATTCGCATTATTTCCCAACTTCTTGGGGTCGGGTTCAACCCCTCGGAGCACCACTTTCTATTCATGTAACACCAGTCAGCAGCTTAAGTAAACTTTCTTGTAAGAAACTTAAATGAAGTCGCTCAAACCGAGCACACTATTTTGTTACTCGAGTTTCCGAAAACACAAGCGTAAAGTAAATTGAATGCATCCCGTGTGGTAAAAAAACACAAAAAGTGATTTACCTTCTGTGGGGCTTCTTTGGAGAATGCGAGCATCGTTTAACTTAAACAGTATAAAGAAGACAAAACTAATAGTACTAGACTACCAAAGTTGAAGTATTGTGTTTCTTCCTGCTGAAGGCAGCCAAATATATCTTATATTATTGAGTAGTTATTACCGCATTTTAAACTGGTATTTACATTTAAATAGTACAAATATATGTACAACTTGTCTAGAAATTATGCAAGACAATTCCTATAAACAATAGCAAAGCTTGTAAATAAATATAAAAATAAAAATAAAAATAATTAAATCAACAAAAATATAATATTTCATCTTTTTAATCCATACAGAAACTTAGATTAAATTTAATTATTTTATCTCTTCATCTATACAGCATGATTCCAAACAGTTTTTAAAATTAATGAATTAACCGTCTACAGTTTTTATCCCGTTGCTGTACCCTGTTGTATATCTATTAACTGCAATCTTCCGCCTCGTATATCATGCTCCGTGAACGAGCATCCAGACTACAGGACATATTTCTTCACTTCATTTATCAGCCAGTTCCGAGGTGCATCTGCCACCAAGACAGAACATGTCAAAACGAATGCGAGATTTTGTAAATATCTCACAATCGTACTTCTAGTACCCTCCCACTGAGATTTCCGCGCCACGGCAACCAAACATGACGCCACAGCATTCAAACAGGACGGAAGCATTTTTCCCCAAAAGAAAGTGCACGTGTTGGAATATATCATTGTATGTGTTTCGTAAACTTAAATAACCTTAAAATTTGACCCCTTTTTCCTTATCGCATCCTTATTCCCTCTCTGCATGCTTATAAGACAAAAATCTCGAAAACGTTATCAATCATTTTTAAATGAACACAATTTGTAGGGTCGTTGATAACCTTTTTTTACGCTAAATGCATTGAAATTAATATCTTCCTTATACCATGTCTAATATGAGTGATAAATATTATTACGTCTGTAAGTGTTATATTGAGGAGTTGATATCAGTTACCTACTGGGGTCTTAGTAAAACTCGGGAGGGAAAGATGATAGTTCAAGTAGGGTCAAGTTTAAAAGAGCATAAAAGAAATGTATCACACTGGTTACATTTCTCATATTTAACATGATATGTGATCCCTATCTCTGCCAGACTGACAAATAGTCTTCATACCCACGCATAGACTGATAATCCCCATCACGGGGTATAATAGATATGTGTGACCATTCCAGGAAATATCTAATGTGTATCCTTAATACTACTGTCAGCTACACATACCGTAAGTATATCACATGTGGGTAAGTTACTGTTTAGGCATACCGTTACTGTTTAGGCATACCGTTACTGTTTAGGCATACCGTTACTGTTTAGGCATACCATTACTGTTTAGGCATACCATTACTGTTTAGGCATACCATGTAAATACACTGTTTAAAATACAAACTTGTGCCAGGCAAATATGAAATTACATTTGAAAAACCCCATATATTTACTTAATTTCTTTACGGTACTTATTAAATATATATGTGTGGCATAAGTAATTAAAAAAATATTAATTTATCATATACAGTGTACATGTTTATATACATATAAACAAAATATATTTTCAATCCTAAAATGTAATATCAAGTTCTGCCTAATTTAACATCTTTACTAAAGTTCATAACATTATATGGTTTCACACTTTTAAATTAAACTATAATACCTAATAACATATTAAACAATTGTTGAAGCATGAATGCAATGTTTCAGCACCAATTTGTTGTTGGTTGGTCACGCAAAACATGTAATTTCTCATTCCGCAGATTACTATCACCATCCAGAAAACAGTAAAAAAACAGGCACTATTACCTAGCCTATTTCTATGGATTACAAAACATATTTAGGTATGATTACATCAGAAACAGAGTGTATTTAGTAAAGATGTACGCAGGTTATTTAAGTATGTTTGTATGTGTGAGGCGGCTAAGTCTGAACAAGGAGTAGATCTGCGAGATGATAGTGCACTCCGCGTAGACCCTCAGTGTAAGCCAACACAACATCTACCATTCCACCTCACTGGCTGAACACCCCAACACATGCTCAGATGATGTCAGAGATAAAAACAAAAAAGCCTCCGCGTCATGCCATGGGTTTTTTCAATTGTGGAACAATTACTATGACAACAAGCATGAAAAAGATGACAGTTTGGTGTTTTACTTGGACAATATGATGATCTGCTCTGACTAACAGCTTTTTGTATGTAATTACTGGTACTACATGTTACAAAGTGTCGCCTGTGGTTGATTTTAGTGTTTTATGTTGCCATTACCTCCCTTGGTGTTGTTGACTCGTAAGATTTAAGATATAATAACATCATAGTGTGAAGTGGATACAGAGTTCCTTTATTGCAATAAAACATCATATTTATTCTAATTTCTAAACGGTAAATTAAACAATTCATTTCTTCTCATACAGTAATTCCTAAAAAATAATACAGATAATACCAATTTTTTAATTTACTAATATCCCAATATGTACTGTAATTCTTCCTTGTTATTAAGTACATAACATATGTTCAATTTCAATCATTAATTCATAAAACTTTACTTAGAAACTCACTATTTTATATAATAATCATTTTTCAAGCAACACATTGCATTCAATGATATTCTACGAAACCACTGGAATTTGGCATTAAAAACTAATTAAGGAAATCTAATCAGATCAATTATATCTTGACCTGTGGGTCAATCATGCACATGAAATTATCTAAAATTGAAGATGGACAATCCTAAAGCAACAACACTACTTTAATAAACGGATAGGACACGCGGGATGGGTTTGTTTTCACGAGCATATGCTACTCGTTATTAACCCTCCAAACATCAACATTTAATAGGTTTCCCCAAGCAGTGAAAGCATTGATGAGGTTGTCAGGCGTATAAAATCCGAGCGCGATTTCATTGATCACAGAATTAGTGGCTCTAAGAGTATCAGGAATGTTGTCAAATAACTGTCTCAAATTGGTTTGAAATCAATCAATATGCAGAAGATCAAAGGAGACGATTTCATCAAGCGGCCGACAAATTTAGGTGGGATGAGAGGATAGTCCAGGGGAATGTAATAGACTCCGTGAAAAAAACTGGCGCGAGGTTCATTTCTTGGAAGGACGAACGCTGAGCGAGAGGGAGGCCACTTAGATCAAAGACAATTTAAATTCAGAAATTTCGATTTCTATCTGCCTAAAAGGCTTGAAATCTTTGATTTTAGGATACTGTATTTTTGAAAAAGTTGTTTGCATTTCACAACGACTAAACCACTCACTTATACGAATCCGTAATACGTGAGAACAAAGAGGCGTATTTTTCCGTGATTGGAACCAAAGTGGTATTTCGCTCGATGTGACAGTGCAATAAAATTTTACTTCTCTGTTCCATTTTGTCATGACACAGCTATTTGGTACAAATGTCAGTATGTAACAAAGTCATTGCCGCCTGTCTCGTTGCCATCATTTACAAGGTGCAGTAATATGTAGGCCAACCGCTATGGAGTGAAATATGTCAGAGGGTCACATCACTGTTGACAAGTATTGTCAGTCAATTTACCTGCTAAATTAGCATCAGTTCATTTCATCTATCTGTTTGATATGGAACCCTGTTTACAGCACAGAGAAAAGACATGGAAATCATTCCAAAATAGCTTTAATATTAAATTTAAATAAAAACATCAAATCTTCATTCTCTGAAATTGACGCTTTCAAGAAGTTCAATTTAATTCAATTTTGGCCAAATAAAGTGTCCTTCACGTTATTTTTTCAACATATTCCTATTCGTTCATGGCGTATTTAGACCTCCGACTTTGAAACATTGCCCTTTAACAATACATTTCCCATGTGCTTTGTAGACATAGCTATTATGTGAAATAATTAATTCTGATTCGATCAGGACAGCGACATTGTTTAAATACTGCCATTCAGAGATCAGCAAATAATTGGACGAGATTCTTACAGATAGATCCATGCGAGTTTCCTATAACAGCAGCAGCTATTGAAGAATCAATGTGTACAACTCCCTCTGTTCAAATAGCAGAGTGAAATGTGTAAAAATGGCAACTAGAGACTTTTGAAATAATGATTTTCTAATTCAGACATGACATGCAGACTGTAATTCACCAATCACATTCACCAATCACATTCACCAATCACATTCACCGATCACATTCACCGATCACATTCACTGATCACATTCACTGATCACATTCACTGATCAAATTCACTGATCACATTCACTGATCACAGAGTAGGAACGTATGACCAATGTGATTTTCTTTCTGTGAAATTGATATGTCCTTCTAATGTGTATGAATTCATGTTATCACGGGACCTGAGTAGACCCACCCCACACCCCACCCCCACCCCATCCCATCCCACACCCCACCCCCACCCACACCCCACCACCACCCCATCCCACACCCCACCCCTGATAAGCCATGATATAAGTGAAAGAATCTTGAAAGTGTCTCTAAACCCCAATTAAAAAAATATTATAAAGATCTTAATTAGTTTTCCGCTTTCATTATGAAGAGTACTTTATGAATGTCTCCTATGATGATTCTATGCATTAATTGGCTAGAAATACGCACATATCAACATGATCGAGCCACGTATTCCTTGCATAAGTCGAAGCTAACTTTCTCTTTGCTGTTCGCTTAAATTCCAAATGTAAATTAAGACCTGGAAATTAAGACAGCTTTCCCTGAACAGACACGTGGATCTGGACGTCATTACACAGTAAAACGCGTACAACGTAACTGGTGGGATCACGACACTCGGAAGAAAGTCGGGGACTGCTGCAGATGATGTCAGACCATGGTGATCAGTCTGCAAACTTCAAACAAGTGAAACCTGCACGATTTGACTTTAATCTCTGTTCTAGCCAATTGAGTCCAGCCGAGTGGTGCAGGATGCCTCGTGGGCATGCTGGGAATAAAAACTCCTATAATTAAGATATGCGGAGTATCACAAACCTGACCTTGAGGCGGGATGACCCCATGTATGCAATGACAGAGTAGTGTCTGATTTTTTTACACTCGGACATGCGTGTCCATAATTCTCAACTTGAAAGAAAAAATAGTT
Source organism: Lepetodrilus elevatus (assembly GCA_034780755.1). Lineage (NCBI taxonomy): Eukaryota > Metazoa > Mollusca > Gastropoda > Lepetellida > Lepetodrilidae > Lepetodrilus > Lepetodrilus elevatus. The sequence continues at coordinate 9,110 of JAVCKZ010052673.1, read as the reverse complement.
AATTAAAATTGAAAAAGAAATTAAATTAAAATGAAAAAGAGTCAGATATGTATCGTAATTGTTTGAATATGAATAGACTGAATGAGCCCGCGGTTAACGATTATGTTAAAATAATCTAAATTTAACTGAATAATGTATTTGAGCTCTTTGAGGTCATATCAACAACAGCTTGTGATGATATTTAATGAACCATTAAAAGTATGTATCTTGATATGATCCCCATTACCTAACTAATAATTTATGGTAAATATTTTTGAACACTAATTAAACATAATATTCTATGAACCAATACAACTTAATAATATTAATAATATTATCCTCTTAATTCATACCAGACGTAACATTTAGAACTTTTGATAATATAATGTTTGGTCCTGTTTATGGCCGGGTAGTGCTAATGCTTCCCTATGCTCAAATATAGCAAAGCATTATCACTACCCAGCCATAAACAGGGCCAAATATCACGTGAGTCTTTGGTTAAAATTTGACGCAAAATCTAAAAGGGGATGGCCACCGTAAACTGTCTGCAGACAGTGCATCAACTGTAGAAATTAGCAGGAAGTTTGAGGAAAATTAACACATTGACACACGGTAGCCGCTGCTAGCTAGACCACCCTATCCTGTACCGCAGCTAGCGAAAATGTCTGTAGAAATCATTACGTGTATCAAGTGTCTTCTAAACAGCCCACCGGCGGCCATAAACATTTACACATATATACTGCTTGACTGACAACTACTCTTGTGTTCTTGCATGCATCCGACTCTATTAACACTGTCTGTGAAAACTATCAAGCGGTCATACTTAACTTTCACCAACTATCACGATTCTCACAGGCTCGGAGGCTTGGCTGTTTTTCGGCTGATCTACTGGGAATGTGTTAACAGTATGTGTATCGCTTCATGGAATATAGATTTTATTTCTTGACATTTGAAGGAAATTGATACCGGTAGTACTGGTATATTAACTGGAGATGTCATATTTAAGTTGATTTGTATTGGGTTTTTTCAAAATGTCCTAAAATCTATGAGTCTGAAAACACTGATAATCCCAAAATGTAATCAGCTGAATATAAAATGTGATTCAATTACTACCATACAGCAATACAATACAACCCAAATTACAATAGTAATTTAAACCCAAGTTATAGTTCCTAATATTTATTTTAACTAAATACATGCATGTTTTCTTGGTTTAGATGTGTCTTCTTACCGGTATATTTAAGTCGTCTATGGGTGAGGTATTCTCCCTGCGACATAAAGCATTAATGCATTCATTCTTCTATTTTAAATCTTCTCTTTCCAATATCTCAACGAGAACACCCTTAGCCTTTGTGAGTATGGATTGTTTCCAACAAAAATCTCCAAAATTTATTGATTTTATCTTTATGAAATTTCGAGTACACTTCATTCACCTGTTCTTTGGCAATTTAGATTTCTTCCATTTCCAATATCTGTGGTCTTCCTGGAGGATATGCTAATTCAAGAGGTCAATTGTATCAGGTGCTACTTCCCTACCAACTGATATTTCAATAAATATACGTTAGCGCAAGCATATACAATGTAATTTGCCTTTAAGGAATACTGTACAGAGATGGATAATTTTTTCCGTTGGGATTATATTTCAAAATAAAATGTCAATAGAATATCACATCCAGTGCTTACAGAGATCCGAAGCCTTCTGGTAATACAGTTCTAGAGTTGGTAATGAACGTGCATTTCTGAACTGGCTAGAAGTCTTTGGCTCAGTTGTTAGAGTGTTCAATTTACAATCCAGCAACTTGTGTTCAAATCCCACGATTGGTATGATTTTGTTACATATAACTTTATTTGGTCATTAATCCAGTCCATATGATCTATACAAGCTTCATCAGTTAATGCAGTGTTGGTGTTTGGAATTATTGGTTAAATTGTAAAGAAAACAGCCCAGACTGCAAAGCAATGCTTATATAGGACAGACTTTTAAGAATGTAATATAATGAATTATTTGAGTCAATCATATCCAAAATAGATATTCATATTAATAAATATTAATAAATATTTCTTTCATACTAATGGCAATCCAAATCATACAGTATTCTATGAAAACATTTGTCTATACTTTGGATTAGATCAGTTAGAAGTGGCTAGCTTACAATCAAGTATGTGTACTACAGTAGTACTCCAAGCACTTGGACTACTAGTAACCATGAACCTAGGATTGCTAACTGTTCATGGAATAACCCTTGAATAGGAAACATTGGGTTTTAATAACGATTGTGACAGACTAACACTTACTGGGCAGGGAACTATAGTTGTTGTCCTTTTGGTTGTTTTCTTCTTAACATTGAGGTTTAGAGCCACTTTCCAGACCTTTTTACTTATCATAGCTGGTCAGTTTCGGGCAGGACGAAATCCACAACATCCATAATGCTGAATATTGCAGTAAACCTGCGAGAACCAGCTGATACTGACAAACCAAGGATGCTAACTGCATTGCCATGGTGCAGACAGTGCATCCTATCATGATCGCATCAGAAAGGTAACTTTCATGACCATTGATTCCATGCTCTGGAACTGCAGTAGTTTCAGAACTAATGATACTTTGAGGCATGCGTACCATACACACAGAGGAAAGGCAAAAGAATGACGGAGATGTGCCACACAAACAGTGAAATACTCCAGGAATGGTGGAATATACATGGTACGAGAGTAACAAGATGGTCAGCCAGTTTGGAAGCGTCTGGGAGCAGGACGCAGCTACGTGCCAATGGAAACCTGAGCGACACATATTCCTGGTAATACCTGATTAAACTGTTCTTGATGTTTATTTACATTAAGAACCATCCAGTGCAATATGGGTCTCACAATGCATCGCTGGGTAATTGCACGAAGTCGAAATACAGCCTCTTTTCAACGCAGCCCCAACCATTTGCCTGGTTTACAGAGCTAAGCATTCACCAATATTGTTCTTCCTGTTAAAACCATTAGCAGTGTTGGGTTTACAAAAACAAATTTCCATATGGCCAGAAACACCTGACCTGATCTGTAGGGGACCTGATGCTATTTGCTTTCAACTAGGTTACTACTACTGGCATGGTTATTCCATAGAATGGCGGTGTGGATCACCAGTCTCATCATAAGTTACTAATTCATAACTAAATAATTAATTAAAGCATATTAATATCAGTTACAAAAAAAACAACACTTTTTTTATCATTCCAAGATTTAATGATGTTCTGTCTAATTCAATATGAAAATATATACATGTATACACACACTTTCCTCAGTGAGGTTAAATTTCTACTTAAGCATATTACCGAAGAAGAATAAACATTAGGTTTTCATAAAATGTTATTGCATGCAAGCCTTAACCCTGTGAAGAAACCTTGTGTTTTAACCTGATTCTCTCAAGAAAGTAAGGTCTGTGAAATATTCCTGTACAGATAGCAATCTGGATTTTGTTAAATATTTGTGAGCGGTGTTTATCAGAAATAATTGCTCTAGATAAGCCCTGCAGTCTCCAGGAGAAGGATTGTCTGATGACTTAATGAATCAAGCCACAGAACTGGACATGCGTCTGTCATTGCCTCATTACAGGCCGTGATTCTCCAGTGCAGCGCCCAACCAGAGTGACCTCCCCCTGACCACCTTGACCTCTACTATCAGTTCTGGCAGCATGTTTGAGGCAATAGGCTGGATCAGAACTGACATTAGATAGGGTGATAAGACCCGAACCATTGTAAGGTTGTGGGGATAAAAGGAACATGCTGAATGGGCTCTAATAGGGTGATAAAGATGCCTGTAATGTAGAAGATACTGTTTCAAATAGTTCCATACACTTACTATAACACACTGTTGTAGGAGATCTCGATCTGATAGCAAGAGTCCTTTTCTGACAGTCAGTTGGGGACTGTATGAAGTAGTTACCTGTTGTGTTTGTCACCTCTAGAACAGCACATGAGCTGTGTAGGATAATTACTATAACTAGCAGAAGGTTACCTCTATCACAAAGTAAGTATTTGATTGTTTCACCATTTCTAATCTGCGTTTTGAAGTCAGGTTGTGAATGTTTTGTTGTGGTCCATGGTACACTTTATTAAAGTGTTCATGGCAAATTGTTTATGGTTAGTAGGCAAACCTTTGGTAACAAGCATGTGCTACTGGTAACATGGTAAGATCTAACACTTGCATATCTAACATCTATATGAAACTGTCCACCAATTTAGAACAGATTACAAGACAGGATTCAAAGTCACAGAAATGGATTGTAGTGATGCTAATGTGATCATTCACCACTCACTCCATCCCACCCAGATCATTCCAACCCACCTTTTCTCCTCACTCCACCCCATACCACCTACTCCAATCCAACCTACTCATCCTCACCCCACCCTACTAGGTCCAACCCCATCCCACCCTATCCCACTCTACCTCACCTGTAGCATTTCAAACACATTCCATATATACATTTATGTTCGGTATATTTCATGATACACACAAAAGCACATAGCGACGCATATCTAATCATCATCTTAATCGTGGGCCAAACTATGTGGACTTCAAATTTGAGATAAAAACTGCACAAATAGCTATACCCAATAGAAAACATATGAATATATTCTTTGTTCCACTTTTACACCTGGTACAAAGTGGCGAGATTACAATGGCAAATCTACGTAAACTTAGACCCTTCCCGTTCTACAAAAGCTGCCAATCATTTCATAACAACATATAATTTCCGAGAATGACTATGCCTCCCAATTTGCCTCATCATTGTGGGTTGTCCCTTAAAATGTGGGTGATGACTGCAGGTGTGCTGTTCCTCTGTGTAAGTTCCCAGGGGAGCATCTCATCCCCTCCTCACCATGAAAGGCCCCCCGACTCGCACCCGTCACCTTATACCCGGCGTACCACGAACACCTCTTGAACATCCGTCACGGCTACGCACTTAGCCACGGCAAATCACCGCGGTAGTGTATGTCTTACATTCAGATGAATAATATGACACAACGTTTTCATTTAGCGGTCGGATTCTCCCGATCTGCAAAAATTATTGTTAATAATGCGATGTTAATCGCATTATCCCCACATCGGTCACAGAGCCCTCAGCTGTCAGGGAACTATTTGTGGAGGCTCTCCCCGCTCCGCTGATCAGAAAAGGGGACACAAAAAGCTTACTAAGGGCCCCCACAGAGGCTGACTAAACGCTGCTTGGCAGGCATTGTCCGACACAATAGGTTAAGCAGGCTGTCAGTGTAGTTTGAAATCTAATGTTCATCTACCCTCGTCTATTTCGATTCAGGGGAGGTTACTCAATCTCCAGTCATTATCCACACCGATTCCACAGGATTTCACCCCCTGAAGCCGAGACCAAGTTACAGCGAAGTGGGCATGAATGCCGATAGTACAGATTACCTGTTAGCCCTCGTGTCAGATGTATATATTTGATAAAAATAGAATATAAGTCGAGATGATAAATAATTCTGGCAGAAGACTTTGGGATTGTTTTACAGAAACAAACTCCTACCATTGTTATTATTGTGTATGTAGGTTCTGGAACAATGGCCAAGAACAATAGGATTATGTCAGTCTGTGTTATGATCTATTTTACAATAAGTTTTTCTCCTATCTTGGTTAATACATAACAACAATCCATACCACCTGTCTGCCATTTCTCTCTCGACTTTCCCTCCATATCTGGTCAGGATGTGAATGTTTATGTACCTGATTGTGTCTGTTCATTCTCCAGTGATATTGGTGCCAACAAGCCGGATTATACAAATTAAATTTAGTTCAACCTTTACTCAAAGAATTAATTAACTTCATACACAGTAATAAGAATCACTAGTAGAACCTCAGAATAACCTACTTTCGCAATATGGATTATTACAATATGGATTTTAATAATATGGATGTTTACAATATGGGTGGTACTTTAGAAAAGTCCACTATTCATAGGTTTGAAGTAGACCACTGAAAATTGGTTTCCTGTTTTATATCAATACATGAATGATAATGTAGTGTTAATATAGATGCAAGTTGGCTTTTTCTTAACATGTATTTTGCGTAATAGAAATTATTATTATTATTATTTGTTTTGTTTTTTAATTATTATTATTTGTATTATTATTATTATTATTATTATTATTATAGAACTATTATTATTATTATTAATTTATTATTATTATCATTATTATTATTATTTATTATTATTATTATTATTATTAACACTTTATCAAATGTTTACATGAGAACATGTAATGCTGATGAGATGGCAGTGATTATTTGGTTACCGCAGTACAGAACAGAGCACAATGCGCCGCCAGTAATGTGTGACAGAGAGGAGAGGAGCATGCTGTTATGAGGACAAATTGTGTTTCTCATTATTTACAGATGTACGTTATAGGAACCTTGCACCAGCAAGAAAAACATTGCACCGTTGCTGCTAAAAGCCTGGCAGAATGGCAAATTATGTGTTCATCCTGATTGTTGTAGTGATGACGAATCTACAAGCACAAATTGTTCATAAATAGCATAAATTGGAACATTCAGATAACATTTATTCACATTGTAATTTGATCCTTCGTCGGAATGTATAACCTACAATGACTTCATTGTATTACATTGAAAATATATTTGATTCTTATCGCATCCATGTTACACATTGATTGAGTTTTCAAATTACAGGCATAAAAACATTTCAAATCAGATTCGAGTGTCGAGAGAAATTCTATATATAACACCGTAAATCCAATTAAAGTTATGGGTCATATTATCCAGGGACACAGCGATAAACAAAAGCTGGGCCCAAAGTTCACCTGAAAGAGTTTTGTTAACTTTCTCAACACCGGCAGTCATTTAACTGTGGTGGAGTTAATGTATTGTGTCAGAGTAGCCATACTTGAATAATTAGCACTCTGGGCTTCCTCCCATTGAGCCAACTCGACCCCAACCAGTAGACACTGGCACGAAATCCTACACCGGCCATAGATAGTTGACTGCTAACTCAGTGAATGCCACTAGAAATGAAATCATTCATAAATCAGGGCCTGTTTTAGACAGCAGGCATGTGTGTTTTCTACACTTGGAGAGCAGAGTTGGGGAGTTAGAGTGGCCTAACTGATAGAGAGAGGAGAGAGTGAAAGTACTGGGATTCGGAGCGGAGGAGGCAGTTTGAATTCGCTCTGGGATGTCCAGAGGTTTGCGTGAACTCCCGGGTCCACAGATTTGCCCCGCACAGTGAGAAGTATAGGAGTCTCCTTGTCAGCTGTCACGGGAACAGTGGGAGGGTTCTGGACCCGGAGGAACATAATTATTTGGAGACTTTCACTGGATACGTAGCCTAGCAGGGCAGTGGAACCTCGAGGATTCTTTGACACAAAGGTGTGGGACAGTCACAAGACGACAGACTTACAACACTAGATTCAAATCTATGAATGGTGTGCTGATTGAAGAGAGTAATTACGATCTGAAAGGTAAAGGAGTAATACCTTCAAACTTGACAGTGGATGAGTTTATGTGTATACACAACTACCAGTATATGTAGTACTAGCAAGTGGAGGACTATTAAACTTTTCAAAAGTTTCATCTTGTGATAGATCGGATTTCAGGAACAATTATCCGGGTTCATATCTCAAGGAATGGAGTCAGGACGTCTTGCAATAATCACGCTATCAGCGCTCACTTATCACTCTGATAAATTTCTAATCTGTGAAATAGACAACAGATTGTGAGAAGAAAATTTATTTAAACTGGAATTGTACATCGAGCATTGACCATCATTCCGAGAAGCAAAGTATTTTCTTCCAACGGAAAGACAATAATTATTTCGTATATTTGTGGATATTTTCGAGAGAATCATAATCTCAGCCAACTTTAGGGATATTGTTCCCATCCACATCAGCCCTGTGACATATGATTGGTTGCCAGTCATAGCAACTATCTCCTTCCCTAGTTACTGTTTATTTTACCACGCTCAGATTTGTCAGACCTGCCACATCTTATCCTGGGAGAGAGAATCCACAAGAATGTGCAAGTGCTGGCTGTACGAGCGACATATAGCGGAGACCGTAAGTGCAGCTTTCATATTCGACCATTCATGGCCAGGGCCCGCGCCGCCGCGCGGTATGAATGGCGTAGTACACACATTTGTTGACAGGTATTATTACAAGGCTTTGTAGTGTACACGTTTTTATGGCCTTGGGGTTACATTCTGAGCCTTGTTATAGCTTTAACAGATAAACTGCCAAAAAAAGCAACAATAAAAATGTCTCTAGTGGCATATTTAAGGTAAATTCATTTCTATATATAGTTTTTTCATCATAATGTGTCTGCAAACAGGCAATTTGGACATGAGGTTGAATGTATAATGATTACAAACAATACTCTAAAGGTGACATGTCTTGTTAAAGTGTCCTACTAACATACATGCATAAAACAGACTATATGTAACTTATCTTGTTGGTGTATGGACTATTATTATTATTATTATTATCATTACTATATTTATTAATTATCTTATTACAATAAAGAAAGAAATAATCTATTATTTAACACTAATTTGTTTCTGAATGGTGTTGGTCGACATATTATTTTATAACAATAAGATACATGGATGTAGAGTGGAATAACTCAAAACTGGATCAATTGGAATGTACAATTCCAATCAAAACCATAACAATTAAAACACAGTATACTAAGAAATATTTAGTTTTTAATGAAAACCATTTCCCATGATGTCATGCCAGAAACATGAACATAATCCGCATGTGAATATGATATTCATATCCCGTAGCGACGTTAAACACCATATTCACTCAATTGATTTTCGTAACTAATAATAAGAATAACTTGTAGCATAGAAATGAACATCATGTGGCACGTGCATGTAAACGTCCCCCCCCCCATGATTCTGATCTGCACAGCAAGTTTTACAGTTATGAAGTAATAATTTCTTAATATGAAGTTTACACGATTTTGCGACCGCCGATTGGCTTAAACTATGTCACGTGACAAAAGTTTACACGACAAATTGTTGCGTTCATACGTGTGTAAACTTTTGCCGGAACTACTTTCTGTTGGAATGTCGGCACCTTTGATTCACGTCATGGGAGTCAGCGAGTGCAAAATAT
>JAVCKZ010052651.1:0-17299 GCA_034780755.1 Lepetodrilus elevatus | reverse complement strand
TTGTTCATTAAACATGTATTTTGTATTATGGTGAAATTATGAGCCCCCTCTAAAATGAACTTTGAGCCCCCCCTAACCTGAAAGTCTGGATCCGCCCCTGCACATTACTAGAATCAATTAGACTAATGCTAAAGTGGATATCCATAATATACCGGTACGTAATGTATAATAATAATAATCACAAAAGTTATCCGTCCGTAGCGGATCCGTGTGTGTCATGCTTTACCTACAGCATATACGATCTTCAATACCTTACGTTCTGTACTTAAGGTACTGAAGATCGTATATGCTGTATAGGTAGAGCATGGTGTGTGTGTGTGCATCTGTTATATTATAATTATATATTATATTATAATAATTATTATTTTTATTTTTATGTGAGTCTATATTCAATTTGAATGATAAGACTCAAGTGTGTGTTGCCGTAGGCCTATCAATATCCGTTACATTATTTCTATTATTTAGAACTCGCAGTGTACACACGGAAGTATAGTCTACAGATCCACGTCTGGGAACGTCGCTTCAGCATGACAGTAGTCATGTAGGCTACGCCTAAGCCTATTTGGAAATATTTTCGTGAACTATTAAAATCTAAGGCATAATAAGATATAATAATGTCGCCTATGGTACATTAAGGCTACTAAAGCCATAACCCAATCCAGACACCGTTTTCCCGCTCCACAACGTTCAGCTGGCCTACCACCGTAACATGCGCATCTTTGACACATCCTATATCCAAAATGTATAGTTTGAATACATTAAAATCTCATGAAGTCTTTATCACTAAAATTAATTGCATACAGGAATTCACTCTTGAAAACGCACTACACCTGGCATGATATTGACAGGGAAAGTGTCTTTGCAACATCAGATTCAGGTGGTATGATAAAAGAAAATGAGTAGGCTATATTGTTTTCCTCAGGCAAATAAACATTATACACATGTATTAAAATGTCCGACGATTGAGACCCCTGTGCAACCACACACACACACACACACACACATACACAGAGAGAGATAGATAGATATATAAATAGACACACACACACACACACACACACACACACACACACACACACACACACACAGTACACACACACACACACACACACACACACAAACACACACGCGCGCGCGCAAGCACGCACGCACGCACACACACACACACACTGTACAAAGCAAGCTGTCTACAGCTCAAGTCATCAGTTGTTCTCTAAGCGAGATGCAAATGAACACCGTCATTGCCTTACATCATAGGCTCTCATGGCCGCAATTATTTACTGTTCGCAATATAAGTCAACAATTGTTATGATCAATAACCTCAAAGTCACGTTGGTATAGGAAATAGGTGTCTAGTGTCAGAATCACAGACACATTATCACAATTATAAGGTCTTCTGTATACAAATGTCCTTTGTGTGTATTTAAAGGGAATCATCAAGATTGAGTATACATAAGACGTGTCCAATTGCTTTCATAATCACGGGGTCGGTTGCATTCATTTCGGAATATATTCAATAAATTATGGCCACTACCGAAATCTAGCGAAATATTCCGAATGATTTCTTAGATCATGATGCAATTCGTCTTCATGCATACTCAAAATTGACGCTTCCTTTCAAATGGATGTATTCATAATTGCACCTCGCTTATTTTGTGACGTCATCCGTGGGACAAGGACTTCTCGCTGGTGGCCTGTGTGACACAGAGATGGTCTAAATTCGACTGGTTGGCGCTGGCATTCACGGTGTTGTAATGTACGTTGTTTCCGAAGCCCTTCCTTCCGGCACACTTAGAACGACAGAGAATAGTGCTATACAAGTCGTACAGGTGATCCCTGAACTGCTGACTCATCGTACAGTACAGCACGAAGTTGATGGCATTGTTTATGAGGGCAGCCATATCCAGGATGTCCGCCAGAAGGAAGTACACATTCTTGAAGAAGTACTCATACGACGCACACATCAATATGATGATGCTCTGGGGCAGCTCGACCACCATGTACATGACAATGATCACCAGCAGCATCGTAGTGGTGCACTTGTGACGCTTCTTCTTCTTCTTCTGAGCTTGATCCGAAGCATTATTCAGGAGTCTTTTCTGCCGCTTGGCACTTTCGTGGAGTTTCTTTAGCAAAAGTCCCATGAATATGGAAATCAGCGTACAAGGAACAAATTTCCCAACGATAGCGTATTGCCAGAATGCTACCAAGGCGCGCGTGGTGGGGTTAGTGTTCCCCAGGGCGTACTCGTTCAGCCTGTAGATGGTCATATTTGTGTCCGGAATTTTGGTTTCATAAACGTCGGTGATCAGGTAGTTCGGAAGCATGATAAGGGTAACGAATGCAGGGATGACACATATGAGAGCACATGAAACGTTGATGCTCGGACAACGTTTAGTTTGTAAATACACGTATCTCATGACCGCCATGAAGACGGCCAGCCAGATGGACACGCAGTGACTCGTCGTGGTGAGGTTGCCGTGGATGGCTAGGAACGTCGTCCAGCCGTAGCTGTAGCGCTCCGGAGAGGCGTTCAGGTCGTACATGACGTAGAAGTGGAACGCGTAGGGGATGTAAGACGTCATCGTGACGAGGTCAGAGATGGCGATGGCGCACAGGATGCAGTTGATGGAGGTGCGCATAGACTTGCGCGTTAATACGGTGACGTTCAGGATGTTGGTGAAGATGCCGAAGACGCATATGGTGATGCTGAGATAGCCGTGGATGTGCCAGTACCAGTGCGCGAACCTGTCCAAGTTGACGTTAACCACGCTGAATGGTTCCGAGGTCAGATCACTGACGTTTGACGTCATCTTGGAGACTCAGAGAGACGACTTCAAGATCCTGAAACACACGATAAAGGATGGTTAAGCAGGCAAGTGTAAAATGTAATCATGGATGGAACTATTTTTGCGCCAAGATGTTTGTTATCATCAGTTAATGCAACATCCTACGCACCATGTAACTTGTATGAAGATTAATTACAAACTACATCAATGTATGTGGCAACGTAATATATAATGGTAATGATTACTGTCAAGGCATCAGGATTACTAACATTAGCTTTGTGACTTTCACATCAGTTATCCTGGTGTTAGAGTGGGAGATTACTTGCCAATCACGTTTTGGGTTTCTGTATTGAAAGAGCTGTTACTCAAGAGGCAATTTGATGCCAACGTATCTAGACATATAGAAAAAAGACTAATCTCAATGGCTTCCGATTCGCTGAAATATCTGAGCCGCGTAGCTGTTTATTAAACGATGGAGCAACTTGGTGAAAAATATTGCACTGTTTGGTTTCTTTTTGGTTTTACGAGTTATCTCAATGATTAGAAGTGTGTCCGCTTTATTTGATAAAGTGTGTGAATAGCTCATGGGTCAATCCTTTCTAAATTAACCGTAAGCCTGACGTGGTAGTGTGGCCAAACTCGCAATACCAGCTACGTCACAAGAAACTGTGTAATTACATTTGGGGTATTTCTGTGCGATAACATGTCGGCTATCCCAGCTACTGTGCAATTGCTTGACGTAACAGACGACAGACATATTTTATTAAAATTTTTAACCCATATCGGCGGAATAAAACCAATTATCCATGTAAAACCGATATTCATTCAATATGTGACCTTGAAAGGGTAGCATTAAACAGAGATGCTATAAAGAGCAATGCTTTGTGTCTAATCCAGCAGAGAGAGGGTTAACGTGTCGTTCTTCAGAAATCATAATGAACACATTCATGAAACCATTCGAATTCCGATCTAATGGTCTGGAGATCGAACCTGCCCCAGGAATCTGGCATCAACATCAGCGGAAGTTTCCTTTCATAGCGGAACAAGAACTGTATTTTACACCGAGGTCAGGATATGGCCTTACTTTTTGTGCTATCGCAGTACAGGACTTGTTTCCACAGTACCTGCTGGTGCTCGCAGGCCCCGAGTCCTTCTATAGTTATTATTTCGAAATACGTTATTTTAAATGGTGGAGACACAAGAACATGTATATTGTACTGGGCATGTCTAACAGCCTGCTATGACAACTGGATATTAGGTTAACATTAGATGCAATCCGATAAAGAAAACTGGTAAAATTGAAGTCTTGGTGCATGTGCTTATACGTATATCCACACCGAGTACCACTACGCCCTACTGGTAATGAACAGTATGTGCCCAGTGTGTGTCCAGTGTGTGTCCAGTGTGCACGTTTGGTGACCATCACTAATGTTGGAACTGGTATTTCACAGAATAATAAACCGATGTATTTAGACTTTCGAACTTTTGTTGCAACAACAATGCTCATGGACTCTCAAATTACAAATGTATTTTCATTGGACTCGCAATAGCAGATACAAATATAACATTAAATAATCAGGCTATGATACGGCGACACAGTTACTCTCTAGTACTAGACATTAACCATCTTGAATCCCATCGAGTACATGAGAACCAGTTTAAAGTTTAACTTCAGTTAGTGTTTTATGAGATATAAAATCACGGACATTTCGTTATCCTTCAAGTGTGTCAAGTCGTTACGCAGGTGAGATTATTCATTGATTTGTGCTATAAACGCCATGATGGGATTTACATTGAAGCCTATAAGGGCCATTTAGTGTGTGAAGCATACATAACAACATCACATGCTGCATTGACATAATCCCCCAAGTAATTTAGCTTATGTTATATTCACATGAAGTAGGACCGGCTGGTACGCGGGGGCATACAATGTAGGGCATTCTCATTATAGAAGATGGTAATTAACATATTTACGATAATATTACCGTGGCATCTCTTAGTTGCATGTATGGGTTAGTATAGAAAAGAGCAAAGTGTGTATGTATATATATATATAAAGAACTGTTCTATGTGGTTTACTTTATTGCTTGCATTGGCCGAAAGGGACGATCAACACTTTAACGAAACTGTAAATAGACGTGATAGAGAATAAGTTAGTCGAGGAATATACTTATGTTGACAATCACCAAGTTCAGGAACATTTACGGCGTCACCTTCCATAAGGTCTCGGAAGCGTCTTGGCCTATATAACTATCTGCACAAAACATGTCATATGCCCATCATATTAATTGAGCTTCACTTTAGCAATACATCAACTCAGCTACCTATGTTAGAGTGAAACTCGACTATACACCGTTAGCACATTGATTGCAGCGAACTATAGCATAGCATGCGAAACTCCTCCATAACGTGCTTCATCAGTTCATCGCTGGGAACACATCTGGATCGTTCTGATTTTATGGACTGTGTATTACTGTGAGCAGTCTACTTCCCTAAGATAATGCCTATTTAATCGCTAGTTTTCTCGAAACGTCCAACCTTCAATTTATGTAATATCCAGTGGGGACATTCTGAAGACTTGGGACACGAAACAATAGAATAAAGAATACTGTCTAGAAATATACCATAAACTCATTCCAAGGTCGACGTCTGAAGCCATAGAACGGAAATATAGCAAATTGACCGGAAGCTAGTTAGATGCGGTCAATACTAATCTTCACAGGTATCAACATCTATGTTCATGCTATAATCTGCATCATAACAAGGATGAGGAAGTTGCTTTTCCGTAAATCTAAGCCAGGGGCAACTCATTATTATTCAATCAGTGAAGTTAATTTACTTATCTCACGTAATCAGTACGCTACTCAGGGCGGAGCGACTGCGAACGTTTTCGCTGTAATCGATGTGAAATTGGCCCCCTTCATCTGATCCACGGCAGTGTTTAAAGCTTTATAACTTGGCATGGAACCTCACAGAAAATAGAGCAAGCACGGTGGGCCTGCCACGTCAAGACTAAGCATCGTTAGCAAGACGCCAACACTGTAGAAGTGTGGCAAATATCCTGTGCATTTACCTTTGTCTTTGTCAAAGACGTTTCCTGCAAATGTTTTTCGATTTTTAATAAAAGAAAATACATTTAAGAAGAATTGGTAAATCAGCGTCTGTGCCATTTATATGATAAATGTTTCAAGCAACTGAGAAATTCTTGATTGACCTGCAAATAACAGTGCTACTTCATTGTGTTATTTAAAGAAATGTATAAATTTATTAAAAATTGAAAACATTGGTACGAAACGTTTTTGACAAGGACTACATTTACCTATGTTAGTTATTATTACTATTATTATTATTAATTATTATTATTATTATTATTATTATTATTATAGCGTCTAATACATGTAAAATATAGAGCGACACTTGAAAGAAACCATGCTTTCATACATCAAATTCCACAAGAAACCATTGAAATACTTAATCTTTTCCCCATACTATGTTTTGAAAATTGCAATTTTAAAACGGTATGCGATCCCTACTGGTGACAGCATACGTTACTGTTCTTCTGCCTTACTTGTATTACATCGGACTAGTGGACATCAACAACTCTGGAGGGGGAAGAGAAACTGCTGGATACATTGTAATCAGTGTATATGGCGCAATATCAGCAGTTCTTTCTATTTTCTATTAATGAAGATTCTGTTTGAGTCTTTTTAGTATGGATTTAAACATAATAAAGTACAATTCATGTTAAACTTTCTCGTTCTTGTATTGTTCCTTCCTGGTTCTTCTGGTGAGCGATTCTAAAGCATCATTATCTGACTCGTCCACGTATTCGTCATGGGAGAACATTATTAGCTTCCTTGATCACCTGAGTTAGGAATCGCTACACTAAAGTAATTAACGCATTTCAGAACAGAAGGTTCAGCGCCGGTCTTGCAGATGCGACCAGTTAACAAAGCATTACACGAGGTATGTAGAGTATAGCATACACCTGGTTTGTATAACGTAGTTGTTGTTGTTGTTGTTGTTGTTGTTGTTGTTGTTTCTGGTATCACGTCACTACTGTTGTAGTTAACATGTGTGATATATAACATGATGATTTAACGTGAAACAAATACTCATACACTGTAGTATGCTAATCATAAAGAACTCATTTCAAGAATCTGATGTACGCACTGATATGGTTCGCACCTAATGTAGAAACAACAAATCACGAACTGTTGCACATAGTATTAGAAACATAGTTAAATAATAACATGATATCCTAACGATGACATATGGTCTTCTGTTATTTATCCATATCGCTGCTGGAATAGACACAGGTACAGCTCTCTAGGGCATCTCAGGTTGCCTCCAGCATGGAGAGACTTAATGATAACGGCCAGAACAGTCGGCGTGTTTTATATAAAAGTACACCAATAGCACACTCTGGTAGGCTGTATTCTGAGGTTGTTCATCCTGTCCTCTAAATAATGCTTGTAAATGTATGCATGAATAACTACCTCTTGGCTGCGTCTTGATTGTCAGTGACAACTCAGCACCTTTGAGGAAAGTACGGCGTGTAACACACACCTCCAAGGAAATACAGGAACACGAAATAATGACAAGATCTCACCAACATATCTGCTGATATGTGGAGACATTACGTGCCTAGATGAACACAAATCACGGTATTTAATGGCATATGCAGTAATTATTTCAGATAAATGAGAAATATAAAGAGTGTTTCAGCTAAAATAGTTGTTGAACGTCTTACAGCATCTCTATTAAGGTTATAAAGCGCTATTGCATTGGAAGTTCATAAGTCAGTTCAGATAATAGGTGATTAGCTGGCCAGTAATTGATTATAAATGTTAATTCCACTTATATTTCACAAGTACATCTAGCACTTCAAATAAATCCAGTTTTATTTACAAGAGTGCTAATTTCTTATATTTGTAAGGCTCCTGTTCGAATGACAAATTAGCTTAATTGCACAGGACACGTATGTCCTTGATGCCACTTCCTGTCTGGAAAACCCGAGCAAATTAACCTATTCCTTTTTCTTGATTTCTATCCTACTGGGAAAGTGAACTTTCCAATAAGGTGTGAGGGCTGGTATTTGACTCACTGGTTCACTAATCAATGCTTACATATATGTTAACACTGTCGCCTATGGGGCTATCAATGGTGGGATGTAACCTCTTATGGATTACATTTAATATAGATCCAGACAATCCAATGTAATTAAAATAGTAGATTTAGTGTTACAAATGTGTTCCGTTGTAACGCAATAGACCGTGAAGTTTCGTACATAATAATAATAAACATATCATTTCCGTGATACGATACACACGACTGAACATCGAGAGTAAGGTCGGATGATAAGTCGTGTGTAACATAACAAAAAGAAAATAAGAGTAATCTGAGAAATCATATCAACCCACACGTAGTGATAACTTATGTATTTCTGCATAAGTGATTTGTTGTAAATATTTTAGAAATACGCGTATAATGGAATGGCTAGTATTTGAAGCTCATCCTAGCACATTATACCTGGTAACATTTAAAAAGGTTCCTGCTGATTCGCAGGTTTGTACAGGAATATTACATCTGCTAGTGATAATAATCTCTTCTACGTGGTGGTATTCTACGCATACATTAGCTGTAGGGCGACACCGTCCTAGAGAGTAGCATGACTGATGTTCTGCCAACTAACGGCGTTAATTAATTGAACAAGAAGAAGTAGCTGCCATCATGGCCCCAGTGTTGCTGGTGACAACGGTACATTAACCTCATACGTAGTTTAACCTCAATCTAGGAAATCCACACTAATGTTATCTGAAGAGCATGTAATATGCCATCCTTTTCTTCTTCTCATACTCTCTCCCTCCTCCTCTCTCTCCCTTTTCTCCATCTCTCTATCTCTCCCTCCTCTGTCTCTCTCTCTCTCACTCATCCCCCTCTCTCACTCGCTCTCTCTCTCTACGTTCGCGTTCATTCTCCTCTATCTCACCCTCTGTATTACATATCACCTATATATCTATGTTTATCCATCTAGCTGTCTCTCTCTTCCCTCTCTCTTCCTCCCTCTTTCTCCCTCTCTTTCATATCTACATACACTCTCTCTCTTTCTTTCTCTCCATGTGTCTGTCTGTCTCTCTCTGTGGCTCTCTCTCTCACTCACTGTCTATCTCTCTCTCTTTCTCTCTCTCCATACCAAGTTCAATAATATACATGCACTGATACGTGAATAATTAAACCCAGTAAATAGCATGCAGCAGTTCAGAGAGAATTAGTAAATGATAGATCAGTTACCACGCTTACTCCGGTTGCTCCTCAAATCACTCCGTACTATAATTGCACGTAGCGTACGTAAGTCTTTGATGGGGACCTGACGACGCGGAAGTGTGGCTGGAAGATCTGGAGAGGCGCGTGCTGCCACCTCCACGTCTACTATCAACCCAGTCAAAACAACCGCCAGAAATTGCAACAGAAGTCGTCCTTAGAGATCTATATATAAGTACGTCAAACGTCTAGAAACTGGAACTAAGTCAGCAGTACTACAAGTAAAGGACACTCTCTTCAACATATGAACATATTCCTGTAAGCCTAGCTTTTTACTATCTTTACTTGCATACTGTCTCTCCCAGAACAATCATTTATTTTTGAAAATATATCGATATGTGAATCTTGCTTTTTGTATAATTGTGATGGTTTTATTGGAGTATTCCGACAACGCTGCTAACGTGATGATACTAGTGACTGCTAGAACTGTCATTTCAATGCTAATGGACACCGAGAATATGCTCAACATAATTTGATAGAAACTGCATCCAAATGGTTCAACACTAGCTGTAAATGTAAATTAATTATTTATCAACATTCAAACACTTTGGAACATCCTCTTATTCCATGGACTCTCGCTTCTACTAGGTAGGCCGCACACACGTTACAACATTGCATAGAGAAGCCAAACTTGTACTATATAGGTAGGCCGCACACACGTTAGAACATTGCACAGATAAGCCAAACTTGTACTAGGTAGGCCGCAGATACGTTAGAACATTGAATAGAGAAGCTAAACTTTTAGTAGGTAGGCCGCAGACAAGTTATAACATTGAATAGAGAAGCTAAACTTTTAGTAGGTAGGCCGCAGACACGTTAGAACATTGGATAGAGAAGCCAAACTTGTACTGTATAGGTAGGCCGCAGATACGTTAGAACATTGAATAGAGAAACCAAACTTGTATTAGGTAGGCCGCAGACACGTTAGAACATTGAATCGAGAAGCCATGTACCCCTGACATGTTCAGAACAATGTGAACAATAGTAGTAGAATACTAGATAGCCAGACAGTCATGGAGATTGATTCCATAAGTTTACTTCCAAGTGGAGGAAAGGCTACAACAAGAGCTAACCCTTGATGACTGGGGATAGCAAAGAAGCCCGAGATTACGAAACCTTTCTGAGTACGATTCCATGCTCAACTCAAAGTTTCGTAAATTCTGAGCTTGAGAATGAAATCATACATAGAAAGGTTTTGTAATCTTAGGACCTGATGGACCCTTATTGACTGGGTAAGGATAAATGCCTGATGGACCCTTGATGACTGGGTAAGGATAAATGCCTGATGGACCCTTGATGACTGGGTAAGGATAAATGCCTGATGGACCCTTGATGTCTGGGGATGATAGGATAGAAGTCTGATGTTCCACTTGTGCACAGAGTACTACTTGCAAGACAAGCAGATGAGGTTCTCAGAAATACACAATAAAGAGGAATGGCTAACATTGATAGTTGTTTATGGATAATGCCTAGTTGTGTCTTGCCATACCATTCAATGCATAGTTGGATTACTAGTTGACAATTTTTGGTTTAATCAAACGTTTACAGTTAGATATATACAATAAATAACTGTTGTACAGCATACTACAATTAGATGCACTACAACGTTCCCGGTATACGATATACTACACTATTTATCAGTAGGTACATTTAAAATTAAACTTGTATATCATCTGACCTGCTCAAAAACATGTAATGGAAACTGACAGAGAGTCTGTCATGCTTGGATTTCAAATATATAATTGTATACCATTAACATAAAGAAGTAATTAAATAACCAACTATTTCGAAAAGTTAATTCCTTGAAAGTACGCTGGGTCTTTACAGCATACGTTAGCCGTCAGTATTAATACAATTTAACAAATAACGAACAACCCGCTTGAAAATTCGCCTGACAACCTGACAGGTATGATTTGATTCACAAGACAGCTCTGACTGTTTCTGCCCATACATTAGACACCGCAGACAATAATTACTGAGTAGGATAAGTACGTATCTGCCCACACATCCTCTGAGAAAATAAAAGCAGGACATTGCTCTCCGTGATCAGTTAGGCCAACTCCCTGGACGAGTGTAACAAAGTTTGGTATATACAGATAGGTCAGTGGAGTGTACGGACAGAGAGAATGATGAACTCGTTGGTCTTTGATAATCCATCGGTTTTATACAAGCTTCGGCTGTAGTAGTAGTAGTAGTAGTAGTAGTAGTAGTAGTAGTAGTAGTAGTAGTAGTAGTAGTAGTAGTAGTAGTAGTAGTATCGGTATTAGTAGTAGCATTACTACTACTACTAATAATAATAAAAATAAAATAATAATAAGTATTTTTAAGATTCGCCTAACCCACAAGTTAAACAATGCTCGAGGTTATACATTCAGTTATAGATTTGATCAAGATGAACAATATTTTACGTATAGTTTTTCATATAACAAGTAAAATGGTTGGACTAATGTTTCAGTAATAAACCGTAGGCGGACTAAATGGCAGCAATATAGCATGATTACCGTAATGTAATTGGTGTGTCTAACCATCAATGAATACTTTCAGGTATATTGTACGTTTTCCAGCGGCGTGCGCCAGTGTACATATACTTACTAATCTATTATTCATTCCGATAATCTCTCAGACACATCAGTGCACACGATGACTCTCGGGGGGACCCGGATAGGTAAGCCATGCGAACGGTCACTTTTGGGAAGAAAGACACGGACTATTAGAAAATGAGATGTTTTAATTATTCATCCTAAGAGCGACGTTGTATTAAAAGCAGACTTGGATGTTTGTGAATGAACAGTTTGATCGCTAATGGGAGGTGTTATTTTGACGGAGCACAGTGACAGGGAGTTAAGGGTGGGGACAGTATATACGGAAGGTTGCTAGTAGCGGCATCACCAGGCAGCATCGCTACCAACCACGGAAATTCTAGTCTCTTGTGCCACCGTTGGTGATTGAGAATAAAGTTTGGCTTATAACAATTCCGTGACACGTTAAAAATGAATTGCAGTATTAGATCGTATGTCAATGATTCAATTGATGCCGCACAGTTACGAGATTTCACCTGTCAAACTGTATAGCATACATATATTTTCATTATGGTACATGAACATTACGTTTGGTCGAGACCAACATTAAGTGGAATTGTAGACAATAATCTATGGTAGAATTAATAATGGTTACTGCCAATATACGTAAAACTTTGGACATACGACATTAATTATGCTCAATGATACACAGCAATTTACTATACTAAACTATTAAGTAAGGTAGTAGGGAGTGACAACTGGTAGACAAACGTATTTATCGGTAAGTTTTGTATGGATTAATATATTGGAATTCCTGAACATATATTATCGTCAGAAGAAACATAGTCTGAAGACAGCATTAAGTCAAGTACTCAGTAAAACAGATCTAGAATGAATGTGCACCGATCACCAAACCAACTACAGTTTACTCAAAGAATATGAAATACTAATGACATCAGCGAGAAAATAAGCATGAGCAAGTTAATATTCCTTCTATTTCGATTTATCATTTAATTTCTAATATGTCAATGACAAATTGGTAGTTGGACAGTACATGGTACTGTATCCGTCGTTTTTCAAACCGATAAAATGTAATTATAAAAGATCGATAATAAACATTATACTTAACGCGCCAATATTCCAGTCACAGAACCAACCTCTAATGTACCGACACCTCTGAGAAAATTACAATAGGATGATAGGCGTATGGATGAGTGTTATGCTAAAGACCTGATTTGCCATGCCCTGAAATCTATGCCAGTAGTCGATGCGGCGCCAACACCAGTAATGTCATTAAATACTATGTTATCATCCGAGAACATTTGTAATTATGCAATTGACAGTAATATAATACTACTTGTTTACTTAAAACTATGAGAACAATTTCCTGACTTCTAATAACCACCCCAGGCCATGGACACGTCTGGTGTAGACGAGAACATACAAATGGTCACGACCAAGCAAAGTCTATTTGTGAAGTTACTAGAGACACGGGGAATGTTTAAAATCCAAATATAACTTGTATGGGATTAATTGATGGTAGTACAGTTTATATTCAATGGAGGTGTATACTTCATATACGTAACTCTGAAGGTCTTGGCGGTGAAATGAAGACATCATTGGACATGCTTACCTGTGACAATTCGTATAATCCAACTCTTCCTCCGCAGCCCTACAGATGCGTGTTCCACATCGGAGGTTGTGTTCTCATGATGGCCTCCAGACTATATCTCATACTTTTAGTCCAAGAGAACTCGGTTCACCACCAGACCACAGCTACACCACGTCGTACCGAGCCACTCAACCACCTTATATACATGTGGGACTTACAAATTTGACATCGCACGACAGATTCGATTGGCAAGCGGGCTACAGGCTTAAAGTATACTAATAAGTTATAAGAATATTTCTGTTTAACATATGGCGTTGTGGAAATGTTCAAGAGTCTTGAGTGTCCCCCATCATCTCACACGTGCTGGAGTGTCACCAGTCCCGGTCTCAATACGTACTGCCACCGTCATGCTCCTATCTCAACTCTTCTATTCGGACGTCTATTGATCGAGACTAACTAGCTCACGTCATTCGTTCGCTGTTATAGTCGGCGGGCACCAACGGCGGTTTCTGACTGGCTCCAAACGATCGCTCAAGCTACTTCTGACCAGAGTGTGACGTGCTCGCTGTTCGAGTCACAGTTCTGGTATTGTGCATGGAGCCGTACAGGGCTCGGAGCAGTGGAGGTGGAACTGTGGAACAGTGAACTTACAACATTAATACATGTAGAAACTGTACTGCCAGTCCGTCCGTCTTGGTACATGATATGTTATATATGCTCGGACAGAAGTCAGCGTGTGGCTTACTGCATTACTTCTATGTGTCCAGTAAGTTCATCAACCATACTGAGAATACAATCAAACCAAATTGGTGAACTTATATAAGTTCGTCTGAAGCATTATTAACTTTGTTAATTAACAAAGGCCGAGGTATACACACATGATCCTCATTTATGCTACTGCCTTCTAGAGACGTAACGAGGAAACTTGTTATACAACTTGCACTGATATTCGTATGAGCATGTCTTGATCTTCCGCATCTTTGTAGCGAAGTGTCATCCTTTATACTCTATAACAGGCTTCGGTGCCGATCAAAGTCACCGCTTTATTTCTAATAACATTTCCGTAAAGACTTAAGTATGCAGTGAAATAAATCAACACCCTGCCGAGTTACTATATACCTTTAACTCAAAATACCGTAACACATTAACGAATCCATACAAACAAGTGAATGTATATATATATATACCTGAATGAAAAGGAACATTACAATAGTGGTCAATCATTAGTTATGTTTATATACATTCTCCAAGACTAAAGAAACTCCGTTGGTTTATTAGTTCCGATGACCTTTCTTGCTGTTATTAGCCAGTCAGGTAGCTTCTTGCAAAATCCTGTTGGTACTGCTGTACTATATGAACTACGCAGCGCCCGTACCTAAACCCGAATTGTCAGTTCATTACACACGGCCCGTACCTTGCTTGTCAGTTCATTACACACGGCCCGTTCCTTGCTTGGATTGTCTAGACCCACAGATGCAGTCTTGAACTGTCCTCCAGAAACGATACCAATATCGTATAACGGTTTGCGGAAGTAATACTACATGTAGTAGGAAGGAATATTTCAAACGACATTTATCTAATACATCGCATAAATATTTACAAGATAGACATAATGCGATTTAGTCTTATTAATGGTATATATTGTCAGTAACATACTCTGGGGACACGGGAAACCTATGCCTACAGTCTACTGCTGTCATCCTTAAAGTCATTATTCTTCTGGCGGAGTTTACCAAGTACAATGGAATGCTGAAGTTGTCATTCCACACACTCACACCGACGTTATAGATATTACACAACCAAATACTTTTCCATATGCCACAATGGTAGCGTTTGGATTGATGTAATCTTTAGGAAGGAAAGCATAATACCTGACCACACATGAAGTAACAGTTCATCATCTGCAGAGTCTGGTAACCCACAAATACAAATTTTCTACGGCGTATCTTTTCTAAACACTCACAAGATGTGGGTCACCCCTGTCTCGTAGATATTGGCCAACTCTTAATTTCACAGGTAGATGGCTCAGATCAATGGATCAAGTTGTAATTATTTCTTCTGTCAATTATAAACCTGGAATGCTTTTAGAATACTAGACAAATTATCCACATAAAATTATGTGTTTCCAACATTTCAACCAATAACTGGCATGCAAATCCATATTTTCGGGGTCCAATCTTCGATTGGTGTGACGACTAGTTACAATAATTGGTAGAGTATTACCTATTAGTATATAGCCAAATTCCGAATACATGTACTACACACATGCTTTGATACATTAAATTATACGTTGTAATGAAAACGCTAAGTATATGCCCTATAATAACTACAGTGAACATCATTGTAAATATCCTTTTTAATTGAGTATCACAAGACACCGATAGACCATATGAATAAACAAGCTCCTGCTGTTTGGTGCGTATTACTACTATCAATGATACCACGTGGTAGTCTATAGGTAGAATAGTAAAATATTCGAGGGCATGGAACCCATGTTGAGACATTCATTACCAGTACCTTCACTATCTGTGTGACAGTATTGGTCCTTGAAATGTTAATACACAGATTTGTTAATATTGGTACACCTCTTGTCTTGCTGATGGAGATGAGACTCAGATAAGCTCAGTCATGCTAGTGGTGACATTTACCTGACGAGGAACGATCATCGTTTCCTTGTGACATTTTCATATAATCTCATCAGAATTCGATTCCCAGCGTAACCTTCACGACATCTGACAATCACTTTACAAATAGATTGCTGGTAATTAAATTAAATGGGTTTAATTTACTTGCACCGTTAAAAGAATAGTCAGTTATTGGCAGATATTGACATGGGAATGGTTATATGAAACGTGTACTTTGTTATTCAATGCAATACATTATAATGCGAAGTTGAAGAGCGTAAAGAACATGGTAATAATCTGTATTGCTGTTTATTTCTAATGATAGCAGTGTAGGTGTCGGCTTAGGTAAATACCACGTATGCGCCTATTCTGCGGTAGCTAATAGGTTTATAATGGCATATATATTCTATATGTAGATACTTTATATCCTGTAGAAGCCTTATGCACGTAATCAGTCTGGTTGGTATTTTATTTACTATTTGGGTCAGTGATAACTGTTATTCAACGACAAGATATATGCTAAGAAGGAAGTAACAAAAATGAAACAGGCAACCTATTATTGACGCTTTCAAAAACAAAATGACTGGCCACAATGTATGGGTATGGGCGGTACAACATATCGATTTATTGGATTACATGATTTTACTAACAAACTTATGAGGAGAATTTAAGTAGCGTTATAATTTAAACTATTGTATGCACCATATATCATGCATAGACAATAACTGCAGATTATCTTTCTATCTTGAAATTAATGTTGTACTCTCTCGATGCATTATACATTGGCACAAGTTATACGATCATCTGTGCATATATAGTGGTACCTAAAGTTTTGAAATTAATAAGAAGGTTAGGAGATACTGTTGAAAGGATTCTTTAGCAAGAACAGTGGAGACCATAGAAAATGTAGATTTTGGTATTATTATATGAGATTAGTGTCTTCAATATGTCATAGGAAACTGTATTGATGACATTAAATAACATCCTTGGTATTTAACCAAATCTTTAACAAATACATATTAGACGAACAGTTACATTATTTTATCGTGCGTGGGTTTCATAATTATTTAATGAATGTATCCGCAGCGCAACTGACACTAGCATCTGAAGAAAATCTTGTCATTAAAGCCTCTCGAACAAAGACATATAATACGGAGACCGGTCTTTTCAGTCATCAGGTCCAAGCCTATGGAATAGTATAGGCTGCCATCTCGCCTGCGATCCACTCAGCAGCCCGGTGCATTTAATGCCGGTGTAGCAGCCCCAAAACACTCCCCCAGAAAGAACACTCTAGAGTGTTTTGGGGCTAGCCCCAGAACACTCTAGAGTGTTTTGAGGCTGGCCCCAGAACACTCTAGAGTGTTCTGGGGCTAGCCCGAAAACACTCCCCTGGCCAGCCCGAAAACACTCCCCTCAGCCCCAAAACACTCC
>JAVCKZ010052641.1:0-17303 GCA_034780755.1 Lepetodrilus elevatus | reverse complement strand
TCTCTCTCTCTCTCTCTCTCTCTCTCTCTCTCTCTCTCTCTCTCTCTCTCTCTCGGCATTCATGAGCAGTACTGAGTACATATATCAATATTCAAAATGTGACCAAGAGAATTATACCACTAATCAAAATTTACTCCAATTAATTCATCTATCAATAAGTATCATAGTGAGATTCCAAATGTACATGTACTATATATATATATATATATATTCCCCCAATTTCAAACTATTGGCTTCCAAGCAGAACGACTTCTTCTACACAAATATCAACGTAGCTAAGGCCAGCAACCCCCTGTACATACCCCGAGGTAAATAGCTTCTTAAATAAGCACTGTTTTGATAATTGACACTGGGTTTATGGACTAATATAAAGCGATCACAACGTCGGGATGCCAACGTTGTCGAACAGCTGCTTTTAACTGAATGACGGGCAGATATTGACACAACTCTCTAGCATGCGCTTCTATATCCCCCGTCAATCAGCACTGTACATAGACAACCTGTTGCTGGCTACACACGCTAATTCGTCACATTTACAGAAATACGGAAAGTGGCAATTCGTGTGTGGTTTAGGACTAATAATGTCCTCTTGTACATAACTAATTAGCGTCTTCATTCTTCTTTTTTTTTTTAAACAATATTTATTGGAAAACTCCCGGGATCCACGAACATGGTTATATTAGGCCTCAGACCAATATAATATACCAGGAACTGTTATGCTGATTTATAGGTATTGACACGGTTTATATATATCGCCAGGAAATTGAAACGACAGGGTGACAATATCGAGGTCATGGATGCATATTCAAAAAGGGTATGCAAGAAGACACTGCTAGTTCTAATATGGATAGTGTTGCTCAATGTGTGACGTGTTATAGATGATATTTGTATATCTGCCGGATTTAGACATAGACCTACATGTACTTTTGCATCAAAGACGACATATTTATCACTGTAAACCTTTGTCGTCATACCAGCAAAACGTGTTAGGCATCTTTACGGAAACCCATATAGAATAATTTCCAAATGAAATTTCCATTCGTTTTCCTGTATGAAAAACCTAATAAAAAACCTATAACAAATATTCACTCAAAGTTCCATGTATGTTTGCATTACCGGTGTAAACACAGAGTTGACCCTTCCATTCAATATATACCGGCCACATAGTAGGGGTTTGTTATTAAGTTGCTGGCTGTATATTGATTACCCTAGTTTTGATTGACAGATTGAATTATACGAGAGACAATGCTATAAGCTTTATCAAATATACTGGATTAAGTCCTCTACGTGAAGTCTTCAGACAATAGACAACAGACATAAAACATATTACAAATCCACCGGTTGTGGTTACATACCCGTATGTAAACTAATCCTTCTCCATGTTCCTAGGTTTATATGATATTAACCTAACAACTGATGGCTTGCCGATATATGTTGACATGTGATCGTCTTCAACTGTGAAATAGATTACACCTTGTTATAAGATTTAAACTATTTATTTACAGTACTATTATCTGTGCAACGGTGGTATCCGTTTTGGTTGATGTGAAGTTATACATAACAATACAATACTATTGCTAATTATCAGATGATATTAATATAATTATATTAATTATAATAAATCATAATAATAAATCATCAGATCTGTGTTATCATAAATTACATTTTATGAGTGGCTAACATCATATTTAACTGCAAAGTCCAGTCTGTATACGAAACAGCAAGCATTTGATTTTAGATTTCGGTAGCTGTATTCACGATGAAGAAACACATCTCAAATTGAAGGATACCATTTCGGTGCTTACTTTCTTAGAAACCACAGAAACAATTCGGATCCAATCCGCGGCGCAACAAGCCTATGCTGACAGCAAATCGAATTTTAACCGGAGCGATAACTTTTGCATCCGTTACTTATATTTTTGATCGGATATGTGACCGATATGTGAGCTTTCCCATTTCCCTATGTTTTGGCTATTACTGCTGATTTTGCGTTTAAAAAAAATAAATGTCAATAGAAATGACTTATATGCATGCCCGTGAGAACCTTCTAACTAAATTAGACTCAAGGCTCAAACGATTTGCCCTGAAATTTGCATGCACGTACCTTGATAATCAAGGTTAGATAACTCCCTGACCTGTATACACGACGTCAGTTTAAGTGCAGAGTCTACAGGCTGGAGCTAGACGAGGATGCTAATATATAATCTCAGCACCCACTGACATTTATCACTTGGAATTCACTGGCGATCGTTCACTGCGGGTTTACAACAGGGGTTATGCCATTCTAATTAGGTGTCTCTAGAAACTCCAATGACGACGGAGTTTTATGTAAACTTTAATCACCTCCTCCGCCTCCCGTTCCCCCTCCCCTCCTAACACTCCCCCCCCCAACCCCGCCAAAATATACGTGATCAGGGAAGGTTACATTAGTCTACTTTGTAATAAAAGTGTGTATTTATTTCCTACCGAAAGAGGAATGTTAATTAATTAGGATTCAAAAAATATATGTTCCTATTCTGTTTAAAAATAGCACGTTAAAGGCATAATATCACGGTCTGACACAGATTAACTTGTCGTTTTGGACAGAATTAGAGTTAAACATGTAAAGTACATGCTCTTAGCATGCACATCATACCTACAACTATGTTTTTACCGCTATAGGATAGGTATAATTCCATTGCAGTTTACACTTCCTGATATAACCAGTATAAAATACATGTACTCCGATCTCACATTTCATATGGTTTACTGACTAAGGGAGATAACTATACTCAGTGAACACGGTCAAAGTAACTGTCACGACCACTGACGCCATTTATTTGCGAGTCGTTGCTATTTTATAATAAATATTATATAAAAAATAAAATGTTGATAACTAGTGAGACATGTGGAATAAGTAACTGGTTGTATAAGGTACTTGTGTAGTCAAAACAAATGCATTTATTTTCAAGTAAAACCGTGCTAGACCACTAGCTCGGTCAACCATATGTGATATTATGCATTAAAATAGGACGTCAACCCTGTAGTATTACACATACTCAACCACATGACATTGTTCGTTTTATTAGTACAATTTGTTTTATAACAACCCTATTTCGTATCACAATGATGTCAAACGTGTGTTTCAGGGTAATAATATATGGACTTCAAGTGCTTAAGCTCCGCAATAAAAAAACACACTAGAATTCCTAGTTTAGCAAAGCAAATCCAGGTTTCTATAAAACAATATAAAACAGCATCAACATATGCTCCTACGCACGCAATGCATCTAAAATATATTTTAAAAAAACCTAAAATATTTCATTTTGAAGGCCAACAACCGTTTTTAATTTAGATAGATTTATGTCGTATTATATGTTTGCACATGCTTAGTACATATCACATGGTGTGTGATTTATGTAGCTGATCACGTGACAACCAGGAAGTACACACCAGAGCAGGTGTATGCAGCTATATGGCTGCTAAATAACATGACTAACACCTACAAGTGATAAGAACAATCTACAGTATTCAATAGTATAGAGATTGCAACATCTCTTACATCAGATATAAATTAGAGATAACGCGTATGTCCTTGGAGAATTTCATGTTATCGCATATGTACTGTAGGCCTATAGTTTAATTTAATTTCAGTCGTATCATGCCAGCATGGGGGGTTCAAAATGAAAATTTACATGCTTCTCATAAGCCCCCAAACAGTGGCTTTTACACATTGTCACTGTCTACCGATAAAGATATGGTGGAATTTGAAATAAGTGTGAACATGGGATGGTAGTGTAGTGGACGAACTCGACCTCTAACCCGCCCAGAGAAATTGGAACCAATGTCCCCATCTTATCTTTCTGATATAGGAACCAATGTTCCCATCTTATCTTTCTGATATTGGAACCAATGTCCCCATCTTATCTTTCTGATATTGGAACTAATGTCCCCATCTTATCTTTCTGAAATTAGAACCAATGTCCCCATCTTATCTTCGATCATGATAGACGCAATGTATGTACACTCGCAGCTCAGTTACCATTGTTGGTTTGTCAGTACCTGTCGGTGATCAATACCTTATGCGCTACTGGTGTTGCATGCTTCTCCTACCGTATACTGAAAGGCTGCCATTTGAACTAAATAATGTACTAGTATAACAGGAAATGGATACAATGTAGAACATACGCAAAACTAAACACCAACTTGAGACAATATTTTAACAGAAGACAACGATACCTTTAACTAACGGCCGTTCCGAACATATTTTTTATTAACATAGAAACATGTACATCAAACGCACTTGGAATAAGGCATCAACTATGAAGTATTGTCTCCTTTTAGGTATGGTTAATGATCCAATAGTTAGTATCGCGACATGTTTACTCTTAACCTAGCGGGTTATAGGGTAGTTTATGTCAACACTTGAGCAGTAATAAGCAATGAATATGAGTTAAAATATAGTCAACGAGACACTCGCAATTTTTCATCAGGATAAATGAGACAAAGTAAGTTATGCGCGGGGGTATATCTTTAACAAGCACGTGTACAGTATGACGTCAGTTGGAAGAATCTGCAGACCCGCAATACGCTAAAAATGGGTCGAGGAGTAAAATGCAATCATATAGCTTAGTATAGATTGTGTTTGTTTCTATGCTTATCACTGCGAGACAATTGGGTTAACTGCCTTGACCAAGGGTACGCTCACTGCGCGAGGGAGATTTGAAGTTGAACCTAAAGCCAGATATCGGTGACTTGGAATATATCTGAGTTCAACTGTACTAGACGTACCTGTGAATGGGAATTACATACATGTGGTTGCTACGGCTTTTTCTCCCACAATTAACTCCTCACCCGAGTTTCGGTAGACCTAATTTCAAACTTCAATTAATTAGCAGGTATTAATTAATCGTTGCATCTGATAACCCGTACATGTACCTGTCTTTAAGTACGCTTTCATCTCACCTGGATTGACCTACATGTACGTCTACCTGCGTTGTTCCTAAGTGTCTCGTGATGCAAAGATATCACTGCTTGTCAATTCCGTCTGGCAAACACCGGTGTAAACTGCCCGTAGATTAAAAATACATAATCGTCAACGGATCGTAAACTATTATAACGTCTCGATCTTTGCAGTACACATTTCAAGTGTGAAATTAATCATCGTTTTGCAATTGAGCTAACTTTAATTGGCGATAAGGGACAAGACATACTGGCCTATAATTGATTAGGTGCGTGTAGAGCGCCGATTTTATCCGTTGGGTGTAACACATTCGCGAGTCAAGTCAATTGAAGCAACAAGAAAAATGTTCAATAACTAAAATTGGCCTGTTTTATAGGCAGTGAGTACTGAGTGACACTGGGTGAGAAAAAAAAAAACGGAGTGAAAAAAAGAACCTGGGTGCAGACAACCAGGTCATATCTGTGTATTTTAAAATTACCCGACAAAGTAAACAATCCCCCAACAGGAAAAAACATCACGACGATTAAAATGCACACTGAAAAAGTGAGTGTGTGTGTGTGAGTGTGTGTGTGTGTGTGTGTGTGTGTGTGTGTGTGTGTGTGTGTGTGTGTGAGTGTGAGTGCGTGATATATATATATAGAGAGAGAGAGAGAGAGAGAGAGAGAGAGAGAGAGAGAGAGAGAGATACAGACAGACAATACAGATGATAATAATGATAAAGCTATGTATTTTACTTAGAATATAGCAAATTATATATTGTCACAGTCAGTTTCTTGTATCAATAATTATATACTTGGACGCACTTGTGTTGATCTATTTAGGCAGTGCGGTGAGGTTCCAAGACAATTATGAGTTATCAATAATAAATAATGTATAATGCGCTAATACCCACACTGAAAAGCATGCTTACATTAATTTATTATTATCCCGGTCAATGGATTGGTGTGGCCTGATCATCTTTTCTACTCCATGGGGAGTATAGAGCCCGTGCTGCCATGCCAACTAGCAACAACCTGGGTTCAATACTAAATAGTGCATATCTTGTGTGTATTGTGTGTATTGTGTGTACCGGTATATTGTGTGTATTCTGTGTAATAATAATTTTACTATATGATGGTGCATGCACTCCATTTATATTGGACGTGAACTGAGAAAGACTTGAAGTATGGGAGAATGTAATTAGCTTCATTCATTCATTTCCAATGGACATTTATTGGTAACGGAACGTAACGGAACAATGTAAATTGTAGAATGGACTCAACAAAATTAATTAAACGCCAGTAGCGTTTTGGGGCCATATTATTTTCTAAGTTACCGTATTACCTGTTTCAACAACGGGGAATTTAGAAACATCTATAGGCTCCAGCTATTCTTCAAGAACATGATTTCCTGCTCAAGCTAAACAAAACTACATGACAATTTAAGAACAAAACTTTGAGTTGAACATGAAATCGTACTCGCATAGGTTTCGTAATCTCGGGACCAGATTCCTCAAATTGAATTCCGAAATTGTATATAGAATCATCCACATAAAGTATCTGCCGTTGGCCCTTATATTATTTTGTTCGGTATATAAGACATGACAATAAACCTAAACTTTCAAGGCAGGAAATTAAGACACGTCAACACACAGGGGGAAACGTGTTTATGCATTTCCTGGATCTACATATACACTGCAATTACGCGGAGCATAGCTTACTTGACCTCTGACCCCCAACATTCTCAGGAAAGCTTCCGGGGTTCATTTCGTCCACGTGGAAGTGGCTAATTGTCCCACAGTCAAGGCAAAGACTCGGTGATTAAGATAATGATGTATTATTCAGTAGAATGGAGCGTCTTGTTACAAAGCAACTTTTCGCAAATAATGTATTCGCACGCGACCCAAGATCATACGTCTCCTATAAGCGACAAGTCTCCCAGACAGAAACAAGACCTTTACTTGAAGTGTGCAAGGTTTCTAATCCTTGGTGCTAATACACATAACCTTGTTGCTTGGAGCGTCGTGCTACAAGACCCGTATACGTGTTACTACGACAGGACGATTGCTTGGTGCTACCTGGTGCTAATAAGACAGGACCGGATATAGATTGTTGCTACCACGACAGCATCCGACAACAACGGGATACCGGAGCTCCTGCGTGAAGCGGCGTAAACTTAACTTCCACCTTAGACTTCAACCAGCGTTAACGTTGAAGAAGTTTACGTTATAGTTACGTCGTTTCGTGCTGGGGTCCCACGTGATTGTTTGATGTTTCCAAAAAACAGGACCTGATTCCGTGTAGCTATAACAACAAGAACATGATCTTGAGGTGTGAAATCTTTCTAATTATTGGTGCTAATACACATAACCTGGTGTCTTAGCGCGTCATCCTACAATACATGATATGATTGTTTGATGATAATACAACATGACCTGTTTGATGCTAATAGAACATGCCCAGGCCCCGAGATTACGAAACCTTTCTGAGTACGTTTCTGTACTCAACTCAGAATTGTGTTCATAAAACGTCATGTGACGTCATAGTCTGAGTACGTTTTTGTGCTCAGAAAGTTTCGTAATCTCAGTGCCAGGACCTTCTTTTAATTCCAACAGTGATATCCAAGGGTTCATATCCAAGATCATTATTTTTAGTTAAAAGTTTGATCTGTCAACATTTCTACTGTGCTCAATATTGAATGGATGAATTATGCTGGTGCATTACAGTTATCATCACTTGGTTAGTCCATACTAACCAAGTTGCTTATAAGGTTTACTGCAACAATATTCTTTACAGGTGCTGCTGTGTATAGAGAAAAACTATGATATGTTTAAAACATCTGGAAAGTGACCGTTAAACTCATCTTTTCAGATCCCAGAGATTGGTCCAAGACAGGCCCAAATTACCCTACTGGTGAGAAAATAATCTGAAATCTATAGACATAATCACAAATAGTACAGTGCTCCCTCGATATAACGCCCTTCGATGCACCGCGGATTCAGATACAATGTGGGGTCCAACGTGGACAATTAAAAAAATTATATTCGTTGATATAACGCGGGTATTATAACATGATTTGGCATGTCATGGACCCCAACTTCAGCGTTATATTGAGAGAGCACTGTATTAGGGGGTGTCACGATTTACCGATACATCGTCATTGTACCTTTTATATCGTGATACTCGATTCTGTCTTTGTGAATCGATTCATAATTTTAATGTAAATTGATTTTAAAATACATGTTCAGATTGATTTGTTTTCATAATATTCCTGATTTGAACAGGTTATTTCAAATCCTTGTGAAAAATACTGAATCTAACTTTAAAGTGTTTTATTAACATAACATATTGTTTCAAATTTTTGTCTTCATGACTGACATATTTGTACTAGATATTTCAAGAATTAATGACTTTCATATAACATGATTATTGAAAATCTTCCCAAAGTTTTTAAAATTGAATCGAGATACATATCGTATTGTGAGCGTGGTATTGTGATACGTATCATATCGCGAGATAAGCGAATCGTGGCATCCCTAGTATATATACACTCATGAACAAAAGAAAGTACCCCATGGGTTTGATAAATTTTAGCATTTGAAAGTGTATAAGTTCTAAAGATAATGCACATTTGAACTAATTTGGTCACTATGGTGACTTAAATTTGCATTTGGCGACCAATATTTCACGTATTTTCATGGCCGAGACCAGTAGGAAAATCTTGTATAATTGTATCACAAATGGCTACATGTACAACCGCATGCCAGACTCCCTAAGATCCTAGAAGAATTTAGCTGAGTAGATGAATAGAACGTATCGGGGACAGACTAAGTCTCCAGGTCTGCGTTTCATGAAATGGGTGTGTATTTACGCCAGACATAAACCAGAACGTAAAGCATGAAGTTGCACATAGTTCCATACTTTACGTCCTGATTCATTATCTGTCGTAAATATACACCCCTTTCGTGAAACACAGGCCAGCACTTTATTGTTTTGTTTAGCATTCATCTGTGTTTGTGATGTTGCACTAACTGTTGTCCATATTCAACAGCTGACGGGAACAAAGAGGAGCATCGGGGACGGCCTGTACACCATCTGCGCTACACGTCAGTGTGCAAAACCTGGCTGGCCACAGATGGAAACTGCCCCCGCTGGGAAAACTGCAACTTCAAACACGCCAAAGAAGAAGAAATAGGTAATACACTGTGTGCTGTTAATTTCTTCTGGTATTTTTCTTTCTTCACAGCAGGCTTTGAATTCTGTTACTCTTTCAGGGAAACATTAAGCCTATTATTTAATAATTACAGTAAGTCAAAAGTTACATGAAAGTAATGTACAGTTGTTCATGTACAATAATGTACAGTAGGCACAAGCACTGCTATTTAGGACATCTTCAGTTGCCTCCAGCAAGGAGAGAGTTAAATAAGGTTGTATGCCATGGTTTTACTACAGTAGGATGCCTCAAATTAAACCTTGATCCTTTTGTGAAGGTAGTTGTGACCTTTAGGCTAAAAGTTAAAAATGGTTTGTTTCCCATCACCTGACCGACCGACTGATGAAAAAGACTTCGAGTCCAAATATTTTATCGGGAGAGACAAATTGTAAAAAAAAAAAAATTTCAGGATGTCAGCCTTTATGTTTATTCTTCAAATGTAGAAATTTAAACTTTCTTTTTGGAACGAAAAAAATTATTCCTCCTACCTACCTATTTGTGAAATATGTGGTCGGCTGAGGGGGAGCAAGCATATTTTTAGTTATGGTCTCACCTTTCTAGTGTGACCTTTACCTTTCTGTTCCTGGTAGATGCGCGAGACTGGTCAAAGACTGGGCCAAGGTACCCAGAGTGTGTTGAAGATGAAGCCTACGACCAGCTGTATGCCGGCTGCCCACCACAACCCGCTGTGCCGTTCTTGCTCCAGAAGGCCATCTGGGGGAGTTCTGCTCCCACATATCTCAACGCAGGTGTTCCAGAACCCACTTCTCCTGAATCTGCACCTCCATTTCCCCCACCCTCGTACCCTCCCCCTCCGTTTCCTGGCCAGTCACAGCAGCCCTGGGCCAGTGGACAATCACAGCCATGGGGCAGGGGACAGTCACAGCAGCCATGGGCCAGAGGCCAATCACAGCCATGGGGCAGGGGACAGTCACAGCAACCCTGGGGCAATGGCCAGCAGCCATGGGCCAGTGGACAGTCATGGCAGCCCTGGGGCAGTGGCCAATCACAGCAGCCCTGGGGCAGTGGTCAGTCACAGCAGCCCTGGGGCAGTGGCCAGTCACAGCAGTCCTGGGGCAGTGGTCAGTCACAGCAGCCCTGGGGCAGTGGTCAGTCACAGCAGTCCTGGGGCAGTGGT
Source organism: Lepetodrilus elevatus (assembly GCA_034780755.1). NCBI lineage: Eukaryota > Metazoa > Mollusca > Gastropoda > Lepetellida > Lepetodrilidae > Lepetodrilus > Lepetodrilus elevatus. The sequence goes on along the minus strand of JAVCKZ010052641.1, from coordinate 7,032 downwards.
CAGTCACAGCAGTCCTGGGGCAGTGGTCAGTCACAGCAGCCCTGGGGCAGTGGCCAATCACAGCAGCCCTGGGCCAGTGGTCAGTCAGAGCAGCCCTGGGGCAGTGCTACAGTTCCACCAGTCCCACCAACCCCACCAGTCCCACCAACCCCACCAACCCCACCAACTCCACCAGCCACACCAGCCACAATCTCCAAGCCTCCAGTGCTTAACAAGGCTCCAGCAGCTGTTCAGCAGGCAACCTGGGCCAAGACCGGACCTCCGGCTAAGCCAGATGTAGCTGCAGTTGCTGTCAAACTCCCTGCGCTGGCGTCCTCAGCAGTTACAGTGCCTGCTAAAGAGTCAGCAAAGTTGTCACAGGGTAGGATAGCTGCTGCCAAGTCAGTACTGCCACAACTACCAAGCATACCCTTGCCAGGTGATACGTCTACAACTCCATCAACGTCTCTTGTCAATAAAAGTCAATCTAAAATAACTCCTTTACAAGCAGAAAAGATTGCAAGAGTAATTCCAGACAAAGATAAGAAAATGTTGTCAAGACCTATGAACAAGTGGAAGAGATCTAGATCCAGATCAGGTTCATCATCATCATCATCATCATCATCATCTAGTTCAAGGTCTAGGTCAGGGTCTAGGTCAAAGTCATTTTCGAGATCACAACAAAAGTGGAAACGAGCAAGATCTAAATCAAGGTCTCCGTCAAGATCAGGTTCAAAATTAAGACCCGGGTGGAAGAGATCGAGATCTAGGTCACGGTCATTATCACGACCAGAACACAAATGGAAGCGGAACAGATCTAGATCAAGGTCTAGGTCAAAGTCTTATTCCCGATGGAAACGATCCAGATCCAGGTCAAGATCACCTTCAACATCAAGACGCATGTCAAATTACTCGAGGTCAAAGTCTGGATCCAGCTATGACTATGTACGTAGGCCAAGAAGATCTAGGTCAAGGTCAGGAAGTGCTTCACATAGAATAAGACAGTCAAGAAGTCCAAGGAAGAGAGAGGAAGATGATTTCAGTACCGGTGTGGGCCCAACAGGTGAAAAACCTGTTGCCACAGTCGGCCCAACACCAAACTTGACACCTATCCCAGCCACAATTACTTCAACTATGACCAAAGCTCAAAAGCTGTTGGCCCAAAAGCTGGAGGAACATCAACGTAAGGTTGAAACAAGCATGACCGTTGGGAAGGAAAGTAGTGATAGAAGACGTGCAGCGAGTCCCGTGGAGGCTGAGAATCAGTTCCGGGGGAAAGCTCAACACAAGGACAGCGGTGCAATCTCTGGAGGTTCAGGTGACGGGGATCCACAGCATGATGACAGAGTGAGGTACCCAATGAAACGTGACAGCCTAAGCGATGCCATGCGAAAGGAACGCGACCGAAGAGCACGTGCAGAAGCTGAGCGGGCAGCCAATGCAAACCGGAAGAAAGCAGAACTTGCAAGCGATGACTTTGGTAGACTGATGCATCACGATGCTGATATGGACAGGCATGCCAACCGTAGTGGAGAACGTGCCTACCATGATCGGTCCAGAGCTGCACATACTGCCACTGCTACCATCAGACCCAGCGAGAGGCACGATTATCTTGGTAGACATGAAGATCACTATGATCCCAAACCAGGCGCTGGTAGAGGACCAGAGACCAGAGGCAGGAGTGGCCGTCAGACTGAAGAGGAACCTGTGGAGTTTGACGATCTGATGAAGAGACTGTCCAGTTACTATCAGCACGAGGAGGAATCTGGGAGTGACCCTGAACGTGATAGCGGCCCTAGTGATCATCCGTCTGGGAAGACAGTGTTTGAATATGGCCCTGGTGGAGTTGCGCGACGTCTTCCTGGAGGATTTGGTGACTATTCCAGCCAGAGGAATCCTCCGTCGTTGCCCGTGGCGAGGGACAGCCCGTTCCGTTGTGAAGAAGTTATTGAATACAATCATGGTGGAGATGTACGAGATTATGGACATTCTCGTAAGGAAGATGTTAAAGATTATGGACATTCTCGTAAGGAAGATGCACAAGATTATGGACATGCTCAGAGGGAAAATGTTCAAGATTATGGACATTCCCAGAAGGAAGATTCACACGATTATGGACGTTCTCGTAAGGAAGATGCACAAGATTATGGACATTCTCAGAGGGACGATGTTAAAGATTATGGACATTCTCGGAAGGAAGATGCACAAGATTATGGACATGTTCAGAGGGAAAACGTTCAAGATTATGGACATTCCCAGAAGGAACATGCACAAGATTATGGACGTTCTCGTAAGGAAGATGCACAAGATTATGGACATTCTCGGAAGGAAGATGTTAAAGATTATGGACATTCTCGGAAGGAAGATGCACAAGATTATCGACACGCTCAGAGGGAAAATGTTCAAGATTATGGACATTCTCGTAAGGAACATCTACAAGATTATGGACATTCTCAAAAGGAACATCTACAAGGTTATGGACATTCTCGGACAGAAGGTGCACAAGATTATGGACATGCTCAGAGGGAAAATGTTCAAGATTATGGACGTTCTCGGAAGGAAGATGCACAAGATTATGGACATGCTCCGAGGGAAAATGTTCAAGATTATGGACATTCTCAGAAAGAACACCTACAAGATTATGGACATTCTCAGAAAGAACATCTACAAGATTATGAACATTCTCAGAGGGCAGATGTCCAAGATTATGGACATTCTTGGGAGGAAGATGTACAAGGTTATGAACATGCTCGAAAGGAAGACGTTGAAGAATATGGAAAAGGACATTATAGCAAAGATGTACAGCGCCATGGTCGTGGGAGTGAAGAGAGGAAGTACAGTCAGCCGGAGGAAGAGGAGGCCATCGACCGAGGACACAGCGGGCGGAGAATGGCGCCGCAGGGACATGAAACCACGCCTGTGGCTAGAACCCAGGACTACGGTCTTGGTAAACCGCCGTCTTCAATTGGATCAGATGTGCTTGCAGGTGATCATGAAACTAATGAGACCTTTGGACAGTACCAGAGATATCAGGATCCTTACTCCACGGACGGGGCCTATCAACAGCATGCTCTTCAAAGAGGCAGGGAATCTCGTCCAGATGTTGATGAGTACAGACAGACTTCACCTGCGAAAGCTCGCACAGATGTTGGTGAATATCGACAGCCTTCACAAGGGCGTCCTCAACATTATAAGGAAGGTTCCGGCTCTGATTTCCAAGACAGCAAGACAAGTGGTGACCCAAAGTCTGTAAGAGAAGAATTGATGATGCAGATCAACATCAATTACAAAGTTCTGAAAGATGAGAAGATGGTCGATAGAGGATCTCCTGAACAGGACGCAGACTATGCTCAGTCATACAGAAGATCAGTGAAAGCAGAAACGTATGCCAAGTCTCGGCAACACGCTCATGAACACCAAACAGGTCACAGTTCTTCCGATCACGGCAAGAAGCTCGTTAAAAACCTGGCACATGACGGAGTGAAACCAGCCAGAGACGTAAAAATGGGGAAGAATATTCACGAGTTCATCGAGAGATTCATTAAGGGCAGCTTCAGTGTTCAGACCATCAACGTTCATCTGTCGGTCAAGAAGTACAGTATCCCCATGAACTGCAAAGACGTAAAGCCGTGTCGAGTTAGTTTACTCATGAGAAAGATTCTTCCAGACATCTGCAAGAATGTGGATGAATCCTTGTACTACTGCCAGACCTGGTTTGCTAAGGGAATGATCCCGATAGTTGAGCAAGTGGCTTTGTTTGGCAGCACTTCTCAGAAGGTTCCGGACGTGTGTCGCAGAACGAGTGACGCCCTGACGCTCCTCAGCTACGTGTGTTACACGCTGTCCGTGAAGAGAAGGATGTTCATGGAGCTTGTGCTGCCTCCTCAGTTGAGACTCCTCTGCCATGCAACAAATGACAACACAGGATTTCTGTTCGGAAACAGTCTTGCTTACGACCTGGACTTGCTGCGTCGGGGCCAGTACAAAAAGGGCGACTCCGAGAAGAAGATCATATTTTTCCGTTCGGACAGTCTCGGCGCGGCGATCGACGTCAACGTGGCGACGATGGTAAACATGTCGTGCGTGAACGATGGCAACGTGGAGGACCTGCGGCAGAAGTACAGGATCCCCGCGAACTGCGAGGAGATGATCCCGCCCAAGGTCAACCAGGAAATGCTGCCGTACCTCTCGGCGGACGCCCTGGAGTTGGATAACCGCGTGCAGGACATCCATCTGTCCATCGCGGAGGGAATGGTTCCGGCTATGGCGCTGCTGGAGGCTGTTCACGACAAGAACTACGACGACTGCCTGGCACTGGGGCTGCTGACCGACGCCATTGCTATGCTGGGGAACACCATGTTCCAGCTGAACGAGCTACGTCTGAGTCAGATGAAGGCCAACCTGGCGGAGCACCTTCACTCGGAACTCAAGTGGGAGGACGAGGCCATGCCTTGAAGTGTGTCTAGTCTCCTGCTGTTCCAGCTGTCAGCAATGTCAACTGTGACTTGTTCTGTATATGACAACATCAACTGCGACTTGTTCTGTTGAGGACAACATCAACTGTGACTTGTTCTGTATACAACAACATCAACTGTGACTAGTTCTATATAGGACAACATCAACTGTGACTTGTTCTTTTGATGACTAGCGACTGTGACTTGTTCTGTATTTGACAACATCAACTGTGACTTGTTCTGTATTTTACAACATCAACTGTGACTTGTTCTGTATTTGACAACATCAACTGTGACTTGTTATGTATTCGACAACATCAACCGTGACTTGTTCTATATAGGACAACATCAACTGTGACTTGTTCTGTTGAGGACTAGCGACTGTGACTTGTTCTGTATTTGACAACATCAACTGTGACTTGTTCTGTATTTGACAACCTCAACTGTGACTTGTTCTGTATAGGACAACATCAACTGTGACTTGTTCTGTTGAGGACTAGCGACTGTGACTTGTTCTGTATACGACAACATCAACTGTGACTTGTTCTGTATTCGACAACATCAACTGTGACTTGTTCTGTTACGTTCTGCTACATCAACTGTGACTTGTTCTGTTACGTTCTGCTACATCAACTGTGGCTTGTTCTGTTACGTTCTGCAACATCAAATGTGACTTGTTCTGTCGAGGACAGCATCGACTGTTACTTATTTTGTTTGTGTCAGCATCAATGATGACTTTTATCTGTCGGCATTGAATGTAACTTGGTCTGTTATGTTCTACATCATCGATTGTGACTGAAACATCGATTGTGACTTGTTCTGTAACATTGACAGTGTCAGGAAGTTGGAAGAGGTGAAGGTCAATCAGGCCACCATCTGCATGATCGAATTTTGTTAATGGTTCTGTGTCTGTGACTTGAACGTGGGTGTTAATGAGTTGGAACAATCTGAGCTGTGTATTAGCAGACATCTCTCTGTATTTAACCCTCTCCCTGCTGGAGTAGGCACAGGCACAGCTCATCAGGGCATGTCTGGTTGCTTTCAGCATGGAGAGGGTTAACCAGTTCCCTGTTGGATTAAGCAGAATGGCCGCTCTACATGATATCCTCAGCTACTATATTAGTGTCCATCTACTAACATCTACCTTTTGCATGTTTGGATATTTGGTATAGATTCCCCATTTATGTGGCTTGCAATACCTGTGGTCATTGATACTTAGAATTTGATCTTAGAATATGACCCGTAGAAATGATGTGTTTCTGTGAAACAGATATGTTTTCAACTTATTTTAGCATTATCCTTTGACGTACCGTAGACCTTGCATATACCAGCCTCGGATAAACTGGACACTCGCATATAACGGAATGAATCTGAAGTACCAGTCCTGTCTTATTGTGGCATATGCGTACAATGGACTTCGCCCATAACGGACAGAAATAGCCGGTCCCAATGAGTCCATTATATGTGAGGTCTACTGTACATGTACATCTAGAGGGTGAACAAGATGTCTTATTTGTCCTTCTGATGAATTCATCTTTTATACTAGTATCTAACTGTGTATTACGGATTAATATTGTCTCATTTAGTGCTGTGATTTTCTTTGTTTTATAACGTACTATAGTATCATGATTACAATTACAAATGATGAGCTATCATATCTATACATATGAACAATCGTGGGTTTTTTTTCTGACATTTTCTTGCCAGGATGATTTGATATTTGTTGACAGTATTCATTTTTTCACTAAATATTCTTACTGCTTGATGGTTGAAGATGTATGTCAATGAGCATGCTCAGAAGGACATGTTGTATCCTAATCAACATTCAGTATGAATGAAAATGGCTTTCCATTAGCAGGGGTCACCTATGGGTGAAAGATTCCCGCTGTGACGTAAAACAATAAAACAATAACTCGCTCACTCGTGCCCTTTGCCCATCAGTTATGGTAATTCCTTCATGACCAAGGCAGAAACAACAGTCAGCGTGCACCGTTTTGGTTGTTTCATTAACCCTCTCCATGCTGAAAGCAATATCTGGGCTTAATCCAGCAGGGAGAAGGTTAAATACGTCTTGATTCTTCATGTATTGTTGTGTTGAACTACATTTACCACATAGACTACTGTAGTAATATTTTCCAAAATTAAGCTTTTAGATGATGATTTAGCATGGATGCTGATCATGTTTAAACTGTACCAGCCCTGATCATGGGTATTGCAGTAACATTTGTTGGTAGCGTACTCCTAGCCCATTGTTGATCACAAACCACAGTTCAGTTTTTGTTGACATGTTGCACCATTGAAAATGGTCAAATATGTACCCACTGTTAAATGTAAATTGCATACCAAAGGTTTTCTTACTTTAAAGTGAGCATTAAAATACTAAAATTATGTGCTGTGTCAAGTTTTCTCTGCTTTGTTTTGATAACTGGAAGATTGAAGAATCTAGAACACCGTTCTCTGTTCTCTACAAGTGTCATCGCTGGTTTGCCGGTGTAAAATTGAAAACTGACCTGCATTGAATACTGACCTGGGTATCGTTTCTCGAAGCTCTCTTAGCCGCTAAGGGACCATAGCGCTCTCTTTGCCGATAACTAACACA